>NW_011933221.1:131347-146580 GCF_000187915.1 Pogonomyrmex barbatus | reverse complement strand
ATAATGATTTTGTGCAGAAAATCTTTTTTCCGGAACTTTGAAAGCAAAGTGAGTGCAGTGTCACGCCGACGATTTTTGTTGTCTTTGGACAATTCATGCGGAACCCATCTGCCTTCCTTCTGAACCTTTCCCATCGTATATAAACGTACGGAAATGGTTTGCTGCGTAACGCCAAGCTGTTCTGCAAGCTCCTTTTCAGTTTGCGCAGAGTTTATATTCAGCAGTGCTTGCAATTCGTCCGTTTCAATCTTTTGAGGGCGTCCAGCACGCGGTTCATCTTCAAGACTGAAATCTCCTTGGCAAAATTTTTGATCTTTTACATGTAGACTTACAGCGTTCTCTCCATATGCCAACACAAATCATTGCAGTGGCTTCAGCAGCATTTTTCTTCAGATGAAACGCGAAGTGGATGGAAAATCGAATATGCTCTTTTGTTATTGCTATCGTGAACACTACTGAGTTTTGAGGTTATGTGCATCAAACGCCAAACCGTATGGCATTTTAGAAGGCCAAATGTTAACGCTTTAAAAGCGCAAAAGGGCAGGAAGATATATAAAATTTAAATTGTTATTTCGGTTGTATGAAATCTAAAGCTCAGAACTTTTTTGTACACCTAATAAATTACACTCAACATTATGTCATTTATTGTATTAAATTTTTTACCGCAAAGAGAATTTTTTAATGAAAGAAAGAAATAAGTAATAATCACACGGGGCAATATCCGAAGAGTATGGAAGATGAGATAGAACATTCCAATCAAATGACAATAACAATTTATTTCTGATGATTAAAGACATGGGGCCTGGCGTTATCGTACTGAAAAACGATGCCTCGTCTGTTCGTTAATTCTGGCCGTTTTGTGGCGATTGTTTCCTTCAATTTGTCCAGTTGGGAACAGTATTTCACTGAATTGATTGTTTTATCTTGTGCAGTTCATAATAAATAACAATCCCACCTTCCAATCCTACCAAATAGACATTAAAACTTTCTTCGGATGAAAACCAAACCTTGCTACCATTAAAGGCTTTTTATTCCTTGATCAAGATCGTTTATGTATAATATTCTCGTAAAGAATCCACGTCTCATCCCCAATAACCAATCTCTTCAAAAATGGATCTTTTTCGTTTCGCTGAAGAAGCAAATCACATGTCGAAAAACGGTTAAGGAGATTGCTCTTTGTCAACTGATGCAGAACCCATACTTCAGAGCGATTGATGTAGCTGATCTTTGTAAGATTATTATGCACCGTTGTTCGCGGAATGTTTAAAATATCCGCCAATTCACAAACAGTATATCGCGAATTTTCATCAACCATGACTTTGATTAGTTCCGTAGATGGGTGGCCGGATGCGTTCTTCATCTTTCAGATTAAAATTACCAATTCTAAACCAACCTCCTAAACCAACTACGAACTGTTTGAATACTTGTAGCACACTCCCATACACGGTGCAAATATCAGTTGCGGTATATTTAGCACTATTGCCTTTTTTAAAACAATGCAGCATTATATGTCAGAAATGCTTTCTTTGATTTTCCATACTTAAAGACATATGAAAGGGCGTATATAAAACTTCAATCCAAACGAAACATCCTACAATAGCTAGAGGATGACTGAAGATAAAGACCACAACATTTGACAGATTAGGTTTCATGTTTGTATAAATATTACCAGATAAAGCAGCTGCGTGCAGATAGCGAAAGACATTTTTGGGACAACCTAATACATATATACATATATACACGTATATTCTCGAATCCTCGATACTCTAAAAAGATGATGGTCCTATTCTCTCGATGGATCGGACCGCAGCGACTCTCCAATGCCACTCTTATCCCTGAGAAATGTCTTATCTCTGAGAAATTTCAAGCTTAAAAAAGCTCGAGAGGACAATTACACCCGGATAGTAAACTATCTCGCAGAGATGTCTCAGATTTTATAAAACTAAGCTCGGAATCCAGTACGAGCAGTAGGTCACCTAACTCCTTCAACAGAGGAGACTAGATTTGCATATAGCAAAGCCTCCATTTTATCTTAATAATTATATTTGGTGATCTTATAGTTGTATAAAAAGAGGATAAAAAAAGAGAGCGTGCCACGACGAGGCCACGAACCAGTCGTAAAAATCCGTAATTATTTTTGCGAAAAATATCATCTCAGCCAGGAATCGAATCTGGATCTCCTGCTTACCGGAAAGGCATCTTATCCTTTCGACTACAGAGACATGTGATGATATTTATCACAAATAACGTGTTTAGAATAACACATCAACAATTCAATGATACACACACATATATACATACTACATATACATATATATACATGTATTATGTATATTATAATTAATTACAATTATATATATATATATATATATATATATATATATATATAGTATATGAAATTGTAATTAATTGTAATATATATATATATACATATAAAATTGTAATTATCAATTATTTATATCAATTTATTAAACAATAAATCTTGCCTTTATAACATTCAAGTAATTCATTTATAAGATTCAAATAATTCATTCTTAGTTCTATATTTTCATTATTTTCCTTATTTAGTCGAGCACTAAATGTTTTTATATAAAAACTTTTTTATTTAAACAAACAAAATTTTTATTATTTATTTTGTTACTGTAACTGTACTTTTGTAACTGTACTTTTTAATTCTTTATAATAAAAACTTATGTTGAGTAAAGCAATTTTGTGATATAATTATATTTTAAAGCTAAATAATTACCAATAATTTACTATTTGGGTTAGAAAAAGAAGAATCTTGAATGGATAGAAAAATATATATATAATTTGGTTTTTATTATTTTTAAATAAAAGATACTACTACTTGGGTTTTATTTTTTTTAATAGTGGTATATCTTTTATACAATTGAAATATATAATTTGATTAAGGTGGACTTGTAGCTCAATGTTTATAGGACTATAACTTGGCGCCAATTATCGATATCAAATTTTTTATACAAATATTATACATTATTATAATTATTTGAGTTGGCAATGTGGAAACAAAAAATTTTTTTTAAGAATTAAGGCTAGTATGATTTGAGTCACAATAAGAAAATTCTTCATTGAAAATTAAAATTTTTTTTAAAGAATTAAGATTACTACCACATAGGTTAAAGCGCTTCTTACTGCTTTATTTGCATTATAAATAACTGCTTACATAATTATGCTTGATATTTAATACAGCCAGCTCCACTGAAGATTCGCTCGTGGACTCGTTGCGATGAATTCCTGGCGGAAATCATAGTCGAATTGCCACGAATATGATTATCAGAAATTTCTAAGTATTGCCTATCATCTATACTTCGCGAGAGCTTCGGGTCAGCCGAGCGCTGCGTACTTGACGAGACCGAATTTATCGCAAACTCGCCTCGAGGCTATGGAAAATAACGCGAATAAAATTGTTATTTGAAAGCACTTATAGGAAAATGTCTTTCGATAGATTTGGCTAATTTTTGGATATGTTGTAGTTCTCGTCATTCTGAACAAATGTTTCAATGGGCACAACTTGATTCTATGAGCCGTTTCCGCGCTACAAGGTCCATGATTTAACATATAAAGATAGGCTTTTATATATATATAGGCTTTTCGACTTGGATATGTGATCTTCGGTCGAATGTTTGTGCGTGTGCCCCTTCCCTCTACTCTTTCACCCTCTTCTCTCTCCCCTCTCCCTCTCTTTCTTTGCATGCGTGCACGCGCGCGTGTTTGTATGTGTGCGCGCGCGCACATACGCACAGGTTTATATATGTAAAGAAAAATATATATAATATATATATAAAATATATATTTATATTATTAATATATATATATTTATATTATTAATATATATTTATATTATTAATATATATATATATATATATATATAATATGTTTTGTCATGCATAATATTTTTATATGTATATATTATGTCAGATGTCGCACATAGTCTGTGCCAAATATCAACAAATACTTTTGAGGATATGAACATGTCTACGTATGTTCATGCATATCATATTAGATAATATCATATCATATGCTTATAGAAAAAGTTACTATGTGCACATTTATATATTTTTACTTGCATAGCTTCTATATGTTATTTTGTCTCTATATATGTTGAATTGTATGTCTTTTATAATCTGTACATATCCAAACCAAATACACATTGTTTAGTTGCATATCATATACTATATACCAATATATAAACTATAGTATTAAAATGAATATATGTATTAAATTATACATACACATTACATATGTCCACTTTTATAATTGATATATTAGAAATCTACATATATTGGATTGTACTATGTACATACGCTGTCTTTATATGGTTCTTAACAATGATTGGCATCAATATGGTCAAGAGTTAAAGAAGAAAAATCTACCCTTCTTCATTTCGATCTCCAGCTTTCTGTCACTCATAGTAAAAAAAATTAATTTTCAGTTACTGAATCGATTAAATGTTCTAAAGTCAATAAAATCATGGCATTCAAAAATAGAAATAGACTACAATGTTACGTGTGTGATGTCGTAGTACGACCAAAACAATTGGCACGAATTAATGGTGATAACTTGATTAAACATGAAATCACCATTATCAGACGCGATGCAAATAATCTACTAGCACTTGATAACGGATCTTACTAGACTTTGCATTAATTACAATCGTTTTAATCTCAATGAAATAGCTATTGAGAGTGACCCAACTTGTTTGCAATTGAACATATTGACACAAACTTCTAGTTATACCTGTATGATCTGTAATCAATATGCTAATATACAGAGATTATCAGTGCTGAGTAAATGTTTTTGTCACAAGGAATATTTATATACCTGAGACGGCTAAATGTTACAGAATTCACCTAGATCACAATGGCTTGTTACAATATTTGTTGGGTGGATTGAGGTTTGTTAACAGACCGTATGTGATACGTGGACAACAGTTACAAATTATTCTGCAAGAACTTCGAAGAGTTAGTCAGAATGGTTGCTTATATAATGATGAAAATAGTTTTACTAATAAAGAGTTTAAATCGATAGCCCTCATATCAAAGGATCAGTTTCGCGAGTTATTTACATTTTGTGATCCAGTACCGCGAGAAGAGAGTCATAGGTATATATCGAAAAGAATTCTTCTGTTGTTTCTCTGTAAATTACATCAGGGCCTGAGTGAATTTTTGAAAGTCATCTTTCATTATCCTAGCAGACAAACCGTAAATTTAACTATCCAAACACTGAGAAAATCTCTTATGCAATGATTTGTTTTTACCTCAAAATATTGATTTTCAAGCAATAACGAGAGATCAATTCATTGAAAGACACGTTAATGATTTTGCTAAATGGCCTGTACAATCCACAATCCAATGAACTCAGAGAATTGATTACATTGATGGAACCTATGCTTACATACATAAAAGCAGTAACTTCCGTATCTTGAGACAATCTTACTGTCGTCATCTTATTGTCATCTAAAGGTCGCCATTTAGTTAAACCTGCTTTTATTGTGGCTGTGGATGGCTACATACTGACAATCCAAGGCCCATATTTTTCAGATTCAAGGAATAATGATGCGGAGATATTTCGAAATGAGTATATTAGAAATAATGATGCGATAAAGGTATGGTTTCAAGATGGAGACATTTTTGTAGTTGATCGTGGATTATTATTCATTTATGAGTAATAATGTTATTCATTAACACGTGTGCGTGCGCAGATAGAGAAAGGTAGGAGATGGAGGGAAGGAAAGGGGTGGGGAAGAGGAGTGGAGGGGGGCGCACACACATTCGATCGAAGACCATATATATCGAGTCGAAAAGCCTATACCTTTACATGTTAAATCTGGATCTTCCAGGGCTTGTATCGCGGAAACGGCTCATAGGATCAAGTTGTGCTCATTAAAACATTTATTCAGAATGACGAGAACTACAATATATTCAAAAATTAGTCAAATCTACCGAAAGACATAAGAATGGTGTGGGGTCTTTTAATCGGTGTTAATTATTTGTTGGTTTTTCTCTCTTTCTAAATGAGCGCTCCGACCGTTGAACCATCCCCTCTACCTAGTGATTACTGAGTAGCTGTACATTCTGTCGCCGCGTACCGCGCTCGTATATGGTTAAAATATCGCCTTATCGTAGCACGTATTGCATGCCTAGCGCCCAACGACTTTGAATGATTTAGCCGACTGAAGAGAGTGCTGTCGTAGTGTGCCGATTATTCGACGAGCCGGAAGACGCGGACGTGCTTGGTCGCCGCTCAGACAGATGACCAAGAGTCTCAGGGCAGCGGTCGCAAATTTTGATTCCATTTCTTATATTTTTCTATTGGAATTTGTCGCACTGTAACTCTTACTCATTTAATTCGCGATACCGGCATTCCCGCGACGCTCGCACAACTCACCCGCTCATGATACGATGGAGGTGACGGCTTTACAAAATGAATATACCCGGCTTACCAACGACGCTGATTGCTTCTTCGCGGCAGCTTGCAGATTTTCGGATCTTCACTCTTTGGGTGTACCACAAGAAGTGATTTCTCGCACCCTCGCAAGATACATGCAGGCGATCGCTACCCTTGTCTCGCGTTTTGTTATTGGAAATATTTGAAAATCGGCTAATCACACAGCCCTAATCGACCGCGCATCGCGAGGAATTTAAATGCGGTGGCAGATGTGGCCACGTCTTTCGACTTCTCAACTCCTCTTCGGTCGAGATCCTTATATTTCTCAATGCCTGATCGATATTCCTGCACGTTTTCATTCCATTTCGAAGCTTCGCCGGGGCGTTTCGTGTCCAAGGTCCCCATGTTATGTTTCGTGGGGTGGCGCCTTTCCCGTAGCTCCGCTCGTCAATCGGCAATGATAATTTTCCGCAACTGCAAATAGATCTATTTAATAGCGGCATTTCCATTCCCGTTAATGCGGGTGCGAGAGGGATAATATGACCTGCGCGTCCCGTCGAGTCGGCCTCGCTCTTCTTCTGTTCCTCTCTCATCCTGGTTTCCGCCTCGCAGGTCCTTATCAGTTGAAAAGCGCGTTCCACACAAGGAGGAAATAGAGACTTCGACAAACAAAAAGAGAGACAAAAAGAAAAAGAAAAAAGAAAAAAAGAAAAAGAAAGAAAAAGAAATGCGGCATGATGAGAAGGGAAGATCCTTTTCTCACCTCCTCTTACTGCTGCGGTCGATGGCTTCTCCGGATCGTACACAAGGGTGTGTTAGATGTTATGCGTCGTTGCGCGCATCTTGGGTGTTGGCGACGCAGCAAATCGCGGCTCAAAGGAGATCTATGGGATGGATGGGAGAAGCGGTGTCTCCGCGATTCTCTGCGGGTCTGGGTTTGCGCCGCTATAGGCTAGCGAATTGTACATGTGATGCGTCGTCGCGATTGGTATGTGCTTAATTTTATCGCGTCTTTTTGTTTATTAACATATTATATCTTTTTTTCTAAAGAAGTCTCTCTTAAAGCTTCTTCTAATTTTCTTTACAATTATTCGGTTGTGCGCATTCGTTTTCTAGTTTTCGAAATAGTTTGAGTCGATTTGCGTGTACGGTCACGATTTTGCGTTTTTGTTTGATTTTATAATTCACATCTGAAATTTTTCTTATTATTTGGTATGGACCATGATGCCTCCAATATTTTCGATCGTCCTCGACGCGCTTCGTTGCAAGAGGACTTTATCTCCTACTCTGAAAGTTTTAGTATTTGTATTTTTGTCGGCATAATATTTAGCCTTTTGTTTCGCCTCACGGATATGTTTCTTCGCCAATTTTTGTGTGGCTCGGAGTCGCTTCAATTCTTGCGCATAGTTATCGTATGTGTATGGTTGTTCGGTTGTGCCGTCAGTGCCGTAGGTAGACTTGCTCGGTACATGAATTCGAATGATGTATAGCCCGTTGCTGTATGCGGTATCGTATTATATATGAACGCGTATGGAATCCATTCATCTCAATTAGTTTGATTGTCTATATAATATCTTAAATATTCGATTAGAGTCCTGTACTTTCCAAGACCTCGTTACTTTCTGAACGGTATGTGGCAGTTTGGATTTTTGTTATTTTTAAAAGGATGCATACATCAAACATCATCAAACATCTCACTGATGAAGTTCGTTCTTTGATCTGTCAGTATTTTTCCCGGTATTCTAAATTCGCATATTATTTTTGTGGTAAACTCTTTAGCAATTGTATTTGCTTCTTGGTTTGGTATCGGTATCGCCTTACTGAATTTTGTTAAGTTATCCTGGAATGTTAACAGGTATTTATTTCTTTAGTAACCGTGAGTGGTCCCACAATGTCTAGAGCGCATTTTTCGAACGGACTCTCTGCCGTTTCTGTTAGTAGTAAAAGCATCTTAGTTTTCCTGTTTAGTTTGTTTTTTTGACAATCTTCGCACTTGGCGATGTATTCTTCCACGTCTTTCGTTAATCCGTGCCAGTTATGTATTAATTTTATTCGGTTTATTATGCGCCTTGATATCCTCCAAAGGGAGTATTATAGTATTCGTATTTGCTCTTTTTCTTCTTTGTATTCGTACTTTTCCTTGTCGCTCGACGCTATTTATCTGCGTGTCAGGCGCGATCGGATTTCTACTGAGCGTGTCAACATTTGTATTACCTTTGCCAGCCTTGTGTATTACCCATAATCATACTCTTCTAATTTGAGTCTCCATTTAATTAATCGCGAGCCAGAATCTGTTATACTAAATAACCAGATCAATGGCTGGTGATCCGTAACTATCTGAAATTTTGTTTCGTACAAATACGGTCGAAAGTGTTTGACGGCCCATATTACGGCTAGCAATTCTTTTTCCGTATTATAGTTCTGTTCCGCCGTGTTAAGAATTCTGTTTGCGTAAGCAATTGATCGATTTTAGTCCTTGCGACAATACAGCTCCGAATACGGCACCGGTTGCGTCCGTTGTTAATATAAATTGTTTTATAAAATCAGGACTTAATACTGGCGCAGTCATTAACCTTTTTTTAAAGTTTTGAATGCGTTTTGTTGTTCTGCCGTCCAATTGAATTTTTCGTTTTTTCTTATTATTTTTGTCAGTGACTTTGCGATCTTCAAAACGTTTTCAATGAATCTCTTGTAATACTCGGTTAATCCTATGAAGGATTGTACGTCTTTTACTTTTTTGGGTACTGGAAAGTTTGTTACGGCCATTATTTCCGATGGATTTGGAATTATATCGTTTTCAGAAATAGTATGACCTAAATATGTCACCTCCTTTCTTAAGAATTCACACTTGTTTGGTTGTAATTTTAGATTATAGTTTTTTAATTTTTGAAATACCTCAGTTAGTCTTTTATCGTGCTCTTTTAAATTTGGTCCATAAATGACGATGTTTTAAGTATACGAAGCATCTTATGCCCTATATTCCCGCTAACACTGAATTTATTAAACGTTGAAATATGGCGGGTGCATTTTTTACCGGGTATTCGATTAAACTCGGTATGCCCGTATGGCGTGGAGAAAACCGTTCTGCTTTTATCTTTTTCATGCATTGCTATTTGATGGTAATCTGATGCAAGATCTAACGTTGAAAAGTATTGCGCGTGCTTTTCTAGCTGATCGAGAATGTCCGTAATATTCGGCAAAGGAAACGAGTTTCCTATCGTTAAATCATTTAATTTCCGTAAGTCTAGGATAATGCGTAATTTAAGTTCTCCGGATCGGTTTTCTTTGGAATAACTAATATTGGAGCGTTTAACTGGCTTATACTTGGATGGATAATTTTTTCCTCAAGCATTTTCTTTATCTGCTTATTTACTTCCGCCTTGTGTGTCTCAGGCAGACGATACGGTTGGACATTGACCGATGCGCTATTCGCGTGGTGATCTCATGCTGCACGGCGGTTGTGGGTGCGTCACCTTCCAATTGAAATATGTCACAATAGTCGTTACATATGTGTTCTAATGTTTCTTTTTCTTTAGTGTTCTTTTTTTTAGTGATCTGTGCATAATTGTTCTCGCACTCGGTTTCTTCTCTCGCTTATTTCGGTCTCGGTGTATTTTTTCACCGTGTTGAATATTTCGGCGTTCTTCGTTTTTATTTCTTCTAAATTTACCATCTGCTTATTTTTACGAGTTCTTTGGTTGTGTTCATTATGCATTGTGTTCATTATCAGACAAGTGATTTTTTTTGGATCCGGCAGGCAGCATCTGAATACTCCTGACTTCGGTTATTCTGATCTTGCTATTCCTATTTTATTTTTATTGGTAACTGCTTTAATAAATGTTTTGCTACGCGGTTTTAGCAGTACTTTTTGATACGATTGGTGTTTTACATTTATATTACCGATATTTAATATCTTTTTTCGTGGTCGCATCTTGCTTTGTTTGACTAAGAAATCGATTCCGAGTATTCCCTCGTAATCTATGGGGAAATCATCTCTGACCACGTATACTGAATGCTTGAGGCTGAGTCAGTGCTCTCTTTTCGCGGTTTATCTCGTCTTTACCATTGTACATTCATGTTTTATTTGTATATTATTGTTTTTATGAGTGATTCCTTTTTGATTTTACCGTGAAGTCCAGCATTCTGCACGGTTATATTCTGCTTTCTTGCAATGCGTGCAGTATTTATTAATTGTATTTATACGTGGCTGCCTATCTGACTGTGGTAGGGGGAATCGACTGGTAAATTTATTTGTTCGGCAATCTCGACTGTAATGTCCTGTCTTTCCGCATTTATGACATTGCAGCAATCTATTTTTGCGGATGGATAAGTGGGTAGAATATACTCGCTTTTGGACGCCCGAAATTCCCCATTGGGGAATTAAAAGTCCTTTAAATTTTTCCTCCGTGTTCACGCTGGCTATGGCGTCTTGTAACGTCGTATAATGTTACGAACGTACTAATAATTTTATGTCGTTTGGTAGTCATAATTGAAAGTTATACAGGGTCTATCGTTGTATGGTTTCTAAGATCGCTCTTTTTGATTCGCTTGTACTTTGTCGCCCTACGAGCATGGATTCGTATAATTCCATGGCTAGTTTATTTGTGCATAATCCGAATGCTCTGGCCGATTCTTCGGGCTTTTGTTTCAAAATATTGAATTCTAACTGTAAATGTGTATTCTTTTTGCTGAGATAGCACACCTCCAATTCTTTTTTCAATTGCGCGAAGTCGCGTATATCTCGCGTTTGGAAATCGGTTATGTCCCTTCCTTTTAATTTTGTACACAATATCCAGCTTCCAATAGCGTAGCTTCCTCCCTTAAACTTGTGTTTTTCAACGCGTACGATGCCGCGCTTAGGAATTCCGATAACTTGTGCAAGGTTCCGTCAAATTTCGGAATCATATCGCGGGCTTCTTTTAATTTTGTGTATGCATTCACAGGATCTCGCCAATTTCGGGCGTCATTCGTCATACACTATCGTATACTATCTCTATCGATTCGTCGTTTTTTGCGTTAGCATCCCGATTGTAATTCATAATTTTTAACTGACATATTCGACTCTATAACGCTCGCATACTCTCTAATATTTCTCTCTAATATTTCGGTCAGCATTATGTCGCGTGTCGCGCGAAGATTCTGGATTGGTTTTCTAATGTAGCTGATTTAGAATGGTTTTCATTTGTCTTATTTCTTGCTCTAACTCTTTGACTTCTCTTATTTTGGCCTGATTACACTTGATCGTCGCGCACTATTAGATTACACTTTCTTTACACTTTTCCATCTACGCGTCCAAACGCTTGGGTATCTGAGCGCCGCTTGATTACTCTCGTTTTTTATCCGTCCGCGGCGCATCCTGTGTTGAAATGTTGTTTGGTACGTCAGCGTTTCGACACGATGTTATTAGAGTCAGCGTTAGTTACTCGTCGCTCTTCTGCGATCGGTCGTAATGGCGTGCCTGACGGCTGATTTGCCATTTCTGCCTGATTTGCGTTTCGTGCAGCGTATGGAATTCGGTTGGATCGAATACACTGCTGTCGTAGGATGTTAGCGAAAATTCTCCGCGACTGGAGTCACTTATGTCAGATCTTGCATCTGTCGGGTGTAGTAAATTGTCATCGCGTCTCTCGTTACTCAGTAGTATACTATTATCTATGTCGCTAAATGAAAACTCACTCTCGATTATAATATTCGGATATAGCTCCGGTTGATTCTCCAAGCTATTGTCGGAATAGTACTCATTTAAATTACGACGCACGCGTGGATCGTGTGTATTTTCTGCCTACGCGGGGCTCGGAGGATTCAGACGAAGTGCATGGTGACCTGAATTACTGTATAACCACGACGCGTTTCTTTCAACGGGAGTTCGATTAATGTCTTCATTCGACAACTATTTTATAGCTTTCCTTAATTTCTATTCCGCTCGCCTTATGCTTTATAATTTACATTACGGTCGCAATTCGCATATTGTCGGCGTGCTTGTTTGCTTGTGTGGTAGGTCAGCGCCTTTCCCGGTGTCGCTAGTATGCTCGCTGGCTGCTCTACCGGGCGTCCTTGCTGGATGGCGCGGCTTGTTCTTAATTTTATGTATCCTCTTTTTTTCAGAATATTAGGGGAATACGTCTTCTGAGGGTTATGATGCCTGCTTCTTCTAGCGGTTCCGGCACTACGGATTCCACCGTTGCCACTAATTTGTTGTGCCGCTCCGGGCGCAACTAGGGAAAGAGGGGGAAAGGGGGCCACTAACTTCACACTTGTTTAACGGAATAAAGAGTTTTATTTAATTGAATATTTCTGTGTTGATTATTTTGGCCCGACTATACTTAATCGCCGCGCACTATTAGGTTACACTTTACATTTTTCCGTCTATGCGTCGAAACTCGGGCATCTGAGCGCCGTTTGATTACTCTCGTCGTTTTTTATCCGTCCGTTGTAACGCGACCTCGGCGCGTCCTTATCGTGTTGAAACGTTGTTTGGTACATCAGCGTTTCAACACGATGTTATTAGAGTCAGCGTCCTTGCCGAATGCACATCGGTTCGTTGCAATCGGCAATCGTACATATTGTTCTATTAGTCAGCAATATTGTGGCAAGATCAGTTTACGTAATCTAGATTGCGATACCAGCAACATCATGAAAGCTACTATCACTTGTTAGATACATATGTATGTTAGATACATTTGAGTTAAATTAATTAAACACAATTTTATGATATCACTATTTTTGAAAAGAATTAAAACTACTGTCATTTGGGTTTTAGAACAAGAAGATTTCAATGGGAATACAAAAATACGAATCATTGATTGATTTACATTTTTTAAAAGCAATTGTACTTAACATTGTAATTGTATATTTGTAATCTAATTGTATTTAACTTTCGAGGTAATGGAATTATGCACCACTTTTTTGATATCAAATCTTTTATATAAATGATATACATATTAGGGTTGAGTATTTGATATTATTTGAATTTAATAAGATTAGGATATAACACTTGGATTTACATAGGAAAATTCTTGAGTGCAAAGATATAGATTTTATTTCTATTTTTTTAAGAAGAATTATAATTTTTAGTAGGAAAAAATGTACAATGTGATGCAATAATTCGCAGGATCATAGTTGCGCGTAACATTATCGACATTGAGTCGATAACTGCGTGCACGTGAATTTTATTAGAACATCAGTAATTATAAAAATAATAGGTAACCTTTTTTAGAATTCTGTTCTTTTCCTTTTCAATAAAATTTGAATATTTTTATTATTATTTATTTCTTGTTTGAAAATGTACACATAAAATGTACACGTAAAAAACAACATGATAAAAATAAAAGTGAAAGTAATCGTAAAATACAATTAAATATAAACCTATTTTATTTTCAATTTTAAACAAAAATTATTGCGTTAAATTTTATTATGTTCCTTCCATTGCGTATACAATTGTATATAATTACATATATAATTATACATATATAAATTATATCTCCGTTATATATTGCTTTTCAAACTAAGTACTCACTTCATTGGACTAAATACTGAGTCCCAGTATTATTTAAACAGTTCTTTTCAGAACCACTTAATTGTTTGACAAAGGAACACACTCAGGAACAATTATACATAATTTTATTATCTACAAAAAGAAAAATTGTGAAAAACTTCAACATTAATAAATGATCTATTTCTTTATCTTTCCTCCTCATGCTCATTTAGTCTACATAATATTAATTTATTCTACGTAATTATAAGTATATATTTATATAATATATAATTTCTAATATAACATATATAATAAATTATAAATTTATATAGTTAGAAAAGCAATATGTAACGGAGATATAATTTATGTATGGATATATGTATAATTGTAAACGCAATGGAAAAAAACATAATAAAATTTAACGCAATATTTTTTATTTACAGTTGAAAATAAAATAATTAGATCATACTTACATCCCAGCAAGACGAATTGGATTGAATAAATCTGTATGAATCAAATTTCCGAATCCGTGAAAAAGATATTTAATTTTATAGATACTGAACACACTCCGTTTCCTGTGTTATAATAATTCAGGTAAATAATAAAATAATAAATAATAAAATGAAATTACGGTTGCGTTCCGATATTGTCTGCTACAGAAAATCTATACTAGTAGTACAGAAAATCTATAATATATATAACCCCGTAACATCGCTTACGGAAGATGAGTAAAATGAAAAATGAAAAAATGAAAAAAATGAAAAATGAAAAAATGAAAAAAAATGAAAAAAATGAAAAAAATAAGAGAAAGTGATGAAACATTTTTTATCTTGTATCACCGCATATTTTTAAAACGGCCATCCTACTTGGGATCCTGCTCGATGTTGCTTAACTTCTATGTTGGGATGAAACGTGTTACTGAAATTATGATATAAGTGAATGCAAAATTTTGACATAAAATATGATAAATCTAATTAATGAATGTTACTATATTGTCGTGTAAGTAGTCTCAATTTTAAAATTTCGATTGCATATGTAATTCTTGTAGAATTTAATTACATATAGAGAGCCGTAAACCTATGTTATATTTAATGAGAATCATTTGTCTTATGAAAATTGTTTATAAATTGTTGTATATATTTTGTTTACTTGTTTAATTTATTAATGATTGTTAATAATTGTATTGAATATAGGACATATTTTTCTTATTTATATTATAGTTAATTAAGAAAGATAATAATTAATAATGTTATTTCATTATTTATTCATTAAAAATGACTTAAAAATGACGATATATTTATGGCGATAATATTTCTTGACAAATGTTACGTTTATTTTACGTCATTATTTA
>NW_011933221.1:111639-126045 GCF_000187915.1 Pogonomyrmex barbatus | reverse complement strand
CGCTTTCCCGCGCGGAGAGCGATCAGTCGGTTGCCAGGAGGGGAAGCGAGGACGTTGAAGACAGAAAGTTGTTATTAAGTTGTTAGGCGATAATTATAACAAATAACGATGCTTTATTCAATTAAGAGTGGTGCGATGGAATGCACCGAAAATCTTCGCGTCAATGTTCGTGGCCGTGGACGGGCGAGACGGCGATCGGCGCGCGGATAGCGCGTGGATAAAATGAGATATCGCTCTGACGGTCGGCGCGATACTGGTCGCGGCGCGCAGTTCGGTGGCGCGGGGCGCGCGCGGCGGCGGCGGTGTCGCACGTGTTTGTCGCGGACCTTTAAATCGGCGTTGATTGAAACGTGCACGCGTGTTGCGGGTGTTGTCGCGAAGGTGGATATTCGCGAGGTCGTCGGATCGTTTAGATCGGAGAACGGGTGTGCCCGTTCCCTGCCGAAAGGGCTCGGCTGACGGGGGGTGCGCCCCTCGTCTGTCTGCGAGTGAACTCGGCCAGCCGGGGTGTACCCTGGTGCTCGGAGAGGTGGTATCGGGGAGAACCCCGATACCCGGCGGAGAAATCTCGGAAACGGCGGAGTCGGATCGAGCGAACTCGACGCGCTGGGGAGACCCCAGCAACTCTCGGCTTGCCGTGCGAGATACGGAGATAGCTTTCGGCCAGGCCAAGCGAACTTGGCGTTGGGGAAGGCCCCAACAAAACTCAGGCTTGCTACCGGTTTCGGATGCTTGCTTCCTTGAGACGGGCTCTCGGAAAACGAGCTAGGAACAGGAGTCAACGAGGAGTGATTTCCTGTGGAGAGCGATGCCTTTTTATACCCGAGATCGACCTCGGTATTTTCGGTCGGATCGGTCGGATTGGTCGATCTCGGGGTTAGCATCCCTCTCCCCAGGAGCGGAAAAAAGGATCGGGTATAATTGGTTTTTTGGGGATTAGACGGAATAGGAGCGGAGGATGATTAAAGGTAGGGAAGGAATTCGGTGAGAAGGTAACGGCGCAGTGCGGGGGTGGTTACGCGCTTGTGGACGCGGTCGTGGCGCGGTGCGAGACGCTCGCTCGGTTGCGTGACGCGGCGTCGGTGCGGCGCAGGACGCGTTCACGCTCGGTGGTACGGTACGTGGCGCGGTGCGGAGTGCGTTAGCACTTGTTGGCGCGACGCTTGGCGCGGTGCGAGGAAATACCACGAAACATACATGTTTTCGTGGTATTTTCCGACGCTTCGGAGTTCGCGTATTGACAGATTAAAAAAGGAAGCATTACTGCCTCTTGCGGCCACTGCTGCACTCCGCCTGGTGTTCGGCGCTCTCCGACGGATGGTCGGTCGGGGGAAAATCGGAGGAGGAATGGAGCGGAGGGATGCGCTCCGTTACATAGTTTTCGAGAAAAAAATTTGTAAAATTTAAAAGAAAAATATTTCATTTCGGCCGCCATTTTGTTTCACCAAAAACTTTAGACAATAAAATAGCTCCATTTATTTTAAGTTTAAATATCGAGGTCACGATCTAGATAAGTTTAAGGATATAGAAAAATGTAAAAGGAACGAAAAATAATTTTAAACAAAAAATTTGATTGAAAAATCATGATTTTTTTTTATTTTTGATTTTTCCATGGTAAAACTTTTTTGGAGAGATTTTTAACTATCACCATTGAAAAGAGCACCCTTCAAAACATAGGAGACAATGATTCCCGAATTTTTGCTATTTGAATTCATTACATGTCGACAATTTAAACTTAGATGTCGAAATCGTGTCTTTTGGGCATTAATGGATTAATTATGTCTTCTGTCTCGTCCGGATGGACTTTCCTTATCTTAAGTGCTTATCCGCTTCTTTCACCCATTTGACGATTTGCTTCAAGACTTTAAAATAATGAAGAGAGAAGATGGCAGGTTTGGGGGCTTGGATGTCGGAGCGCCCGCTTTTTGGTTTTGCGATTCTGTGAACTCTGTTGACAACGCAGGCGTGGAGACATAACTACATAGTTGTCCATCCGGACGAGACAGAAAAATTAAGATCAAACTTCACTTGGTAATTTCGTTTAATCTTGCAATTGCTTGAATTAAAAAAACGATACAATTCTTCTTGTAAGGATTCAGTTTTCTTCTATTTGCTGATTAAAATAAAAAAAAATCGTCATGATCATTGAATCCTTCATTAGTATTTGGAGAACTTTCAGTAGAAGTAATTCCTAATAATTTTTTTAATAATTTTTAACAATTTTTCTTTTTTCTTTATTTATCCAGTTCAATTTAAATTTTTTCATACAAACAACTTGTGATGATTAATTCTTTTTTCTCGAATAACGTGCAGAATTTAAAATTTAATATAATAAATTCTATAACATCTTAAATATCAGAATCAATGAAAAAATATTATTTCTTTATTTAAAAAGAAATTTATGCTAATTAATAAATTACCTTTTATTTAAACGTTATTGAATAGTTATGATTAATGACTGGCAATGTGTAAATCCATTTTTGTTAAACTTTTTCATTTATTCTTGTAAACTTTTCAAAACCGATAACAAATATGCCATGTACATCCCTGATTCACTCTGTGATATATCTAATGCTCGAATTATGCTCCATAATCTAATTTAAGTAAAAAAATTAGAGTTTACAATTCACAAAATTTACTTATTAACTAGTGTATCTGAAAATATTCTTCTATAAATTTAATTTCGTTTTCTGTTAATTTTTGCAAATTGCAATAATCTAGATACTGATTAATTTTTTCGGAATCAGTCTTCAAAAGTTACTAATTGTAATATGGAATTAAAAGTAGAGTTCCATTTATTAAAATAAAGATTTAAAAAATGAGATAAGAAATTTAGACAATTGTTGTTATTATTTTAAGAGAAAGTATATTTCCAATGGTGAATAAAAACATAATAAAAAGATAGAAATAAATATCTTCATCAATATAATTAATAATGAAAAAGAATAGTAAACATATAATTTATTCAATATAAGAAATGATGAAAAAGACCTAAATTTTTTATCTTTTCGATGTAATAATAAAAAAATTACGAATGTCAATCCTAAACCCGAATAAGTCTCATATTTACTGTCGTCTCCTATAAAAATATTTTTATCTGATAATAACAGAAATTCTTAAGTAGACACCACAAATTTTCTTTATTTTACCTTTATTATCCACGATTTGTGTGGATCCTTTATTATCCACGATTTGTGTGGATTGATTTTGTTTATTTCACAATTTTACTAATTTGGCAAATGTCATTCTATATTTTTTCTTATGTATAGTATCACTATCTAAAGTTTTTTCAAAATCTCTCACCGCAACAAGATTTAAAGTATGATTCACATGTCTATAGTGTGAGTAAATAAATTTACTTTATATGTTTACTATTCTTACGGAAGAGTAAATAAATTTTCTACATTCATATTTTCTGCCTCATCCATAAAGATCACTTAAATTGTGAAATTCTATAGATTTTTCATCATTTTCATCCTTTTGGAAATTTCTAATAGGATCATTTATTTATAAAGTATATTAAAATATTTTATATTATTGATTATATCTATTTTAATAATTATGTATATTATTTTTTTAATTATATTTTATACATATTAATTATGTACAGACTGTCTTATCTAACATAACTATCTCTTTTATTTTCGTAGAAATAAGATCAAATAAAAAATATGTTCAAACAAGTTGTCTGATTTGGAAGGAAATAAAATAAAAATAATAAAATTAATTTTTAAAATAATTGACTTTTCAAGATCATAGGAAGCTGATTATTTTTTTCTAAAAAATCTATGTAAATTTATTTGAAAAAATGATAATCAATTTCATGTAATTCTAAAAAATCAATTTTTTGAAAAATATTTTATTATTATTTGTCTCTCTCTTTACATAGGCCATACAATTTTTATCTGTGGACATATTTTTTATTCGATCTTATTATAAAGAAAAAGAAATAGATAGCTTTATTAAATATCTTATCTATCATATATTAATTAAATTTTTTATATATACATATTATAATTATATATACATTATACATTATATTTATATATATACATATTATAAATATTATATCCATATAGAAACATATTCTTACAATGTAATAAACCTTTTAAAAAAATACAAAATATATTTGAAATATTAACTTACTGAAAAGCTTTAACAAAATTTGATCGATTGTCGGTTGTTGTACAACATATTTTATTTTGGATATAGTATTTAAAAAAGAATGAATTAATTGCCTGAGTTAAAATATCATATGTATGTTTTCCAGTCATTCTGCGGCAAGTTAGTGCAGCCGATCCTCTCTCTAAAGTTTTAGGATTAGAATCCAATGGATTGGATCTTTTCATTTTAAAATACATTTGACGAAATCTTTCTCTTAATGTCTTTCAGCACATTACAGAAATATGTGAAGGAAGTCCAATTCTAATAAGATTAATAAATACTGGAGTATCAACAATGGAAAGGGGTTGAATATTTTCAACAATAAAACGCAGTAGAGCACTTTATCTAATTGTTTTTGAATATTGAGGACCCAGAACCCCATCTTTCCATCTTCAATATATTATTTGGAATAATATTATTCAAGGAATCTTCATTAGATATTTCTCTGACAATTTAACTTTTGCCTTATGTTCTCCAATAGATGTGGATGTTTTGTCTATTAATTTTATACATATAATTAGAAATTGTCTAAATTGAAAAAACCGTTCTTTTATTTAAGTCTACTTGTTATATCTACTATTTCATATACACGTATTTGATGTAAGATTGAATGTTTCGTATAATTGCATAAAAATTTAAAAGTTTAATTTTTAAAATTAAAAGAATTTAATTTTTTCTAATATTATTTAATTTTATTACATATTATTTATTACATATTATTTATTTTTAATTGTTATTTATTTAAATATTCCCCGATAGCCAAACTTGAAGAGACAGATTATACGCAGAGTCTGCTATAAGTTTATGCTAAAAAGGCAACAGACTCTATAATATCTGACAATGTCAGCAAACTGTCACTAGAAATCTAACTTGTTGATATTCTAGCAACAGATTAAATAGCAGACTAAACAGCAAAAATCGAGCAGACTCTGCTGCAATCTGTCATCAATCTGACGGCAGAAAGCGAGCAGCACCTGTATGACAATCAATCTGATGGCAAACTGAGAACAGGATCTGCTTGATTTCTGCTGCCAGTTACAGAATGTCAACAGGTTCTATCAACAGAATGTAAGCAGATGAGACCTTAGATGAGGTCAGTTTATTAACATTTTCTGATCAAATCTATGCCAGTCTATCGACATTCTGCTAACATTTTGCTCACTTGGTTTTCATATATACTTCGCCATTAGATTTATTTATAATTTATTATTATTATTATTATATATAGCTTACAATATAGCTTACTGGTTGATCCCTCGACCTTATACGCTCGTCCTTCTTAGATGCAGCTCCACTTTATTCTGCTCTGTCACTACACACATCACTACACACTGCTACACTACGGAGTTAACCGGCTCGCACATCGAGAGAGGAGCGACGAGAGTCACGACACTTTTCGCAATCACATGTCCGCATATACTTCGCGTTTACGCGCCCATTTTGAATGTCATATATAACAGAAGATATCGCCACGTATCGCGTCTGGTACCTCCTCGGGACCTCCTTTGTTACAAGAGACGCGATGTTGAAGAATCATCATGTGTACTTGGCGTCGATCGTATCGACGAATCTGACTAGGCGATCAAACGTTACATCGATACATCCGTTGAAATCATATGGCATAGCGTCGATTCGATCATCATTATGCGTACATTTAAAGATTCAAGATGTACGAGTGTAATATCGTTCATCAAGTAAACTTTGACGGTTAACGGTCCGAAACGTTTATAAAATTGTCTTTGTAATTGTTTCGAAACAATTTGTAGATATTCCATTGTTGCTCATAGAGCTGCTCTCACGTTTTGACAAACAGTATAAGTTCCTGTTCCCGATGATTTCCTAAGGCGATCTCCACGTAGCTCGGTGGACCAACGTTAATAACCAATTTCAAGAAATTTGTAGCGTGTAGCGTACAGAGTGTATCGTCTACTAGTAAGCGTATCGCACGACGCTCCATCGAAATGCTGTGTAATAGAAATTAAGTACATAATATTGCGTAATGTTGCAAGAAAGAGAAAAAATAAAAATAAAAAATGTCGAACTTACGCGTTATGTTCCTTCTTCGTTTTGCCGTCATATTTTGTGCTACTTCCTTTGGTGGAGTATATTGCGCGCGGATTGTTCAATGGAGGACTGATCGCACTCGCACACCCTCCCTTCTTATTCGGGGGCTCGAGCCATGCTTGATGCAATCTCTCCTGTCATGCTCCAGGAGGATTATTTGTATATTTGCCAATGGCGTTGGAGGGTGTCGTCGCTGCAGTCCGACCTGCATCCATCGAGAGAATAGGACCATCATCTCTCTACCGATCATGGAGATTTAAGAGAATACATGTATATATGTATATTGTAATATACGTATATATGTGTATCATTGTATTGTTGACGTGTTATTCTAAACACGTTATTTGTGATAAATATCATTACATGCCTTGGTAGTCGAAGGGATAAGATGCCTGCCCGGTAAGCAGGAGATCCAGATTCGATTCCTGGCTGAGGTGGTATTTTTTCGCAAAATAATTACGAGTTTTCACGACTGGTTCGTGGTCGGGCCCTGTGACGCACACCCTCCCTTCTTATTTGGGTAAATTTTGAAATGGCAGAGCATTAATCCTTCCCTTTTCTCCCTATTTTTTTAAGAATTTCTTTATTGCGATCAAACATGTAGCGACATGTATTGCTAAAGGAGCATGATAATGTGTTTAATTTTTTTTCCAGGAAGAACCGCGATAAGATGGCTCTTAGAAATCGACGATCACACGTCGCGTATTAAGAAAAGCGCCGATAATCCGGCTGCTATAAGCAAATTGCGATTCAGAGACCATGCTCTGATTTAGACAAAGAAGTAGCATTGACGACTGTACGTATTGCGACCTATTAAGAAAAGCGCCGATAATCCAGCTGCTATAAACATATGTACGTGTCACGACGTGTTAAGAGAAGCGCCGATAATTCGACTATAAACAAATTGCGACTCGGAGATCATGTTCCGATTTAGACAGAGGGACAAAGAAATTGCCAATGATATATAATATAATAGGTCATTGGGCGCGCAGAATCACGGTAGGCACCTGGAAAGTCTAATGAATCGACCGAATGTGAGAGAAAAAAATAGTTGACCGTGAGAATTGTGACGGAAAATATCAACCTCAAAGACGTCGCAAATATAGTGGACGAAGTGTTTAAAGAAATGAACATTAATATTGAAAACGAAGAGTTTTCCGATGAAAGGCACGCGTTGTCTGACGATAGTGATTGTATCAGTGATTAGAGCCGTGACGCACACCCTCCCTTCTTATTCGGGGGCTCGAGCCATGCTTGATGCAATCTCTCCTGTCGTGCTCCAGGAGGATTATTTGTATATTTGCCAATGGCGTTGGAGGGTGTCGCCGCTGCAGTCCGACCTGCATCCATCGAGAGAATAGGACCATCATCTCTCTGGAGTACCGGTCGTGGGGATTCGAAAGAATACATGTATATATGTATATTGTAATATATATATATGTATCATTGTATTGTTGACGTGTTATTCTAAACACGTTATTTGCGATAAATATCATCACATGCCTCGGTAGTCGAAAGGATAAGATGCCTGCCCGGTAAGCAGGAGATCCAGGTTCGATTCCTGGCTGAGGTGGTATTTTTTCGCAAAATAATTACGAGTTTTCACGACTGGTTCGTGGTCGGGCCCTGCCGTGACGCACATCCTCCCTTCTTATTCCACATTATACGACGATCTTGAATCTCCAAGACATTATGTTTTTAGTGACGTTGAACCAATTTAAGAAGTATGTTGTTCAAACTTGGAGATTCAAGATCATCTTAATAATATCTACATCAACATCTACGGAATCGAGGGAAAAGAGACTCTCCCGATACATCTGACAACAAAGAAAATGGAGAAATACGCAAATCTGTTGTGCAGGATCCGCGCGATGACAATGCGGGGCGACTTCGCGTGCATCAAAAACCTGTTCCATCTCGTGAGCTCACAAATCAATAGAAACACACGCAAGAAATTCTTTTGCGATCGGTACGTATTGTAAATTATAAAATATTTTATAATGGTTTATTAAATACTAAAAAAAAATCATGTTTTCCTTTTGCAGATGTCTACATTACTTTATTTTATCCGAAAAATTGTAATCACACACGGTGGACTGCGAACGAATAAACGACTGCGCCATCCGACTGCCGAGCAAGAACGAAAAGCGGCTTGAATTCAAGAATCATTTGAATAAAGAACGACTTCCATTCATTGTTTATGCGGATCTGGAGTGCGTACGACGAAGGACGGAATCAGAGAAAGAGGACGCGTCGTATACCTATCAGCAGCACGAGGTTTTAGTATCGGATACTACATGCGATGCTCGTACAACGATGCGTTATCGGCGTATCGGTTTCGACGCGATGAAGATTGCGTTGCGTGGTTCGTTCGACAACTTGGCACTTCGAATAAAAAATCTGTTATTCGCGAACATCTGTTATCCCTATGAAAACATTGCCGAGAGAACAGTTGAAGGCATACCGTAGCGCGACACGTTGTCATATTTACGAGAAACCATTTGCGTCGGACAACACGCGGGTATCGATCATTGCTTTATCGATCGATATCGTAATCCCGCTCATTCAAATTGCAATCTAAATTATAACAATAATGATAATTATAGCCGATATATGTTTCAACAAATAGACAATAGAGGCTTCCATTGGCAGATGGGTCTTCGTGTCGAACAATTTTTTGCTTTTCTAAATTTTAAGACAATGCTTATCGCGAACTACGTGTCGCTAATTTTTAACGATCTTGCAACGTAGTCTACTCAAAGCTAAATCTAAATTTTACCCCTTCCTTATTAAATCGATAATCAATTTGAAATCGATTAATTCCCGATTATTGGAAATTATTTTTATTGCGAAAAATTATGAACATTCATACTAAATTCCCATAGTTTTTCACAATTTACCCGATTATGACGCGCACTTTATCATGGAAATAACTATAGCGTTCAAAGGCAGGATCGAGGTGCTGCCGATAACAAAGGAAAGATACATTTCGTTTACTAAACACGTTAATGATACCACCGCGAAATTACATTCGTAAAATTGCGTACAATTACGGTTCATCAAGTCATACAAATTTTTAGGTACCAGCCTAAATTCATCATCATCATCTTTTCTAACGAGGGGTAAATTAAAAATTCTGCGTTCCAAATTTTTCATTTCAACATTATCGAACGAGGATTTTGACTTATTGCATAAAAGTTTCTTTTCTTACGAATACGTGGATCGTATGGAAATGCAGGACGCGCGCCTACCACTGCGCGAATCATTCTGTAACTCGTTGACCGGTGACACGGATAGGGAACGATTATGCGCCCGCCGCGAACGTTTAGCAGCAGCTCTCAATTGAAACCCTAGGCCAATATAGTGATCTGTATTTAAAAACCGATGTCTTGTTATTGGTTCGACGTTATCGAAAATTTCCGCGAAAGTTGCATTCAAAGTCTCAATCCCGCGCATTACTACACATTGCCAGGTTTCACGTGGGACACTATGCTGAAATACATACGCGCGTAAGACTAGAATTGCTTATTGACATCGATATGGTTATGTTTATCGAACGCGGTATACACGGCGGCCTCAGTCAATGTTCCGGCAGATACGCGCAGGCCAATAACAATATATGCGTTGGTACAACTCATTAAAACCGTCGTACTTGATGTACTGCGACGTGAACAAACTGTACGGATGGGCGATGTGTCAACCACTGCCCTATGTCGAATTTCGATGGGTTGAAGTCATTGCGAGCTTTGACACGAGCGCGATCGCTCCGGATTCGCCCATGGGTTATATTCTCGAAGTTGATCTCGAGTATTTGCATACACCAGGGGTCGGCAAGTGGGCACTACTCGCGAGCGCCCAATGCCGGCGGGCAACAGTTGAGCGCACTGGAGCTAGCGTTAGGCCGCTAGGCGCAATAAAGGAGACAGCAGGAACGTCTATTCATTGAACGTGCTGTTCAAGGAGTCAAAAAATTTGTGTCACACAAATTTAAATCCAGAATTAGCATAAAATAATAACTGTCTATATTTTAAATAAACAATTCTTACAACAATGTTAAATAAACAACTCTTATAACATTTAATTAATATTTGATTCATGGTTATCCAATATTATATACGATATATCAGGTGTTATTACTAGTATATGGATAACCATGACTCGTCACCATGACAAACCTCCACCACTTTCTCACTGATGCCAGGGGCGTGGCTGTCAAAAACTGTCAGTCACGTGGAAATGGAGCATTCTGATTGGTCGGTGGGCGTGGCAGGTGATAATTAGTGGGGAGTTCTGATTGGCTGAAGCCAAAGCAGCCCAACACGTGATTGGCTTTGCCCATAATACCCCATGTGTGTGATTGATTGTCGAAATGCCAGACGAAAAAGAAGGGGAAGGGGGAGAAAGTGTCTGGGATCGTTCGAGTTCCGATGATATTCTTCATTCCTTGAAAAGCAGCTTGCTGCATTACAACTACAACGGAGTAAGTTTTTCTTTTTTCGATGATGGTTGTTTCTCCGCTTTCGAGTCTGCTAGCGTACTTCTAGTACGGCTTTCTTTAGGAAAATTTTCATTTTTCATACGTCACCAATACAGCTTTCGCTCCGTAGGTAGAGATGAAGTTGATGAATATGTTTGCAAATATGATAGGATTTACTTTACTTTTGTTGCTTCCGCTTTAAAGTACGCGCTCATGTCCCGAATACTCTTTTGAAATTGCTGCCACTTGTCCGGATCAAAACTGATTCCTTCTGTAGAATTACCACTCAATTTGACGACAGGCTCGAAGATATTCTCCTTAGATAATTGTAATCCCATGTATAATTTCTTCGTATGAGAGGTATTGAGAGAGTACGTCGTAAAAAGCAACAAATTTTGTTGCACATTTTGCACAGAGTTCTTGAATATCTTGCGAATATTTTTTACTTTAGCGGGATTTGCAGCTTCTTGTTGTCCGGCCATATTACGAGAGAATTTTGAATAAATGTTCACTTTTAATGAAAACTTGAAGGAATATTTTCGAATGTCGATACTCGAGTGAAGCAATGTGCCAGTATGTATAGCAATATCTACTTATATAGCATTTCCCCTTCCCTTAAAATAAACAAAAAAGTACATTTTATAAATAATATACAGTCAAACCAAAGATTCTAGAAAAAATGCATCTTTTCGCTTTGTATCTCCTCTTTTTCAAGGAAAAACTTTTCTCGAATAACAGAATTATTACAGATTCGATCATGTTCGAACACACGTGTGTCTTGGATGTTAGATGAGAAAAATTTTAAATAAATAAATTATTGCACATTCGAGTAAACTATAATTTAACGCTGCTCTTTTTTCAACAAGGAAAGAATTTTCTCGAATAAAGCGAATAGCAGGTTCGATCACGTTCGAACATGCTTGGATATTAGATGAGAAAATTAAAAAAACCATCGAAAAAAAATCATACAAAAACTATTTCAAAAAGAAGAAATTATCGAAATATACAATAGAATTACGAGTAAGAAATATTTTATAAATGTTAAATTTGAAGAAGCGAGATCTTTCCTCAAATTTAAATAACTATTCATTTGAACGTGATATACTACTGTGATCAAATATAAACGAGATTTTTGTTATAGAGTGAAAAATCGTTATTTATTCTACAAAATCAAATTCGTCGCCTTCAAAATAATCCCCTCCCGATGCAATACACTTATGCCAACGCTTTTTCCAATCCTCGAAACACTCTGAAAACTCTTCTTCCGGAATGGCCTTCAATATCTTCTTCGTTTCGGCTTGTATCTCCTCAATCGATTCAAAACGATGTTTTGAGAGCGGTCTTTTGAGTTTACTGAAAAAAGTTTCTATACAAAAAAATCACACGGTGTTAAATCAGGTGAATATGGTAGTTGTGGAATATGAGTCGAGTTTTTGGCGAAATGGTCACGAAGAACCAGTGCAGTGTGAGATGCATTATCGTGGTGCAAAAACCATGAGTTGTCTGCCCATAAATCTGATTTCTTGAGGCGAATAGCTTCACGCAAATGACGCTCAAATAATATTCCTTGTTGACAATTTGGCCCGGCGGAAGGAATTCATAATGCACCACGATAATCGAAGAAAACTGTTAACAAAACCTTGATTTTTGAGCGACTTTGGCGCGATCTTTTTGGTCTTGCCTCATCTTTTGCACGATATTCGCTCGATTGGTCGGTTGTTTCCGGGTCGTACGCCTAGATCCAAGTCTCATCTCCAGTTATCATACGTTTCATCTTGTCCTGGTAGTCAGAAATCATTGTTTCACACACTTCAACGCGACGCTGTTTTTTCAAAAAATTGAGTGTTTTCGGAACCAATCGAGATTTGACTCTTCTCAAGCACAAATGATTTTTCAAAATGGACTGATCCAAATGAAATGTTTACATTATCGGCAAGTTCTCTAATTGTCAATCGACGGTTTTGGAGCACCAAATCCTTGATTCGCTTCACGTGTTGTTCAATAGTTGATGTTTTTGGTCGTCTTTGATGTAATTCGTTTTCTACGCTTTCTCGACCATCTTTCAACATTTTATACCAGTCAAATACTTTTGGTCTTGATAGAGCCTGGTCACCAAAAGCCTTCTACAACATTCTGAACGTTTCAGTAGCAGAAATTTCATTCCGCAAACATAAAATAACAAAATAAATTTCACAATTTCTTTGCCCAACAGAATCACACATCGTAAAAATCGAAAAAAATATTTTTGGATATTCACAAAAACGAGCGTTCACTATTAAACAAATGAAGAGAATGACATGAAATTTCACACCGATGTCAAAGACAGTACTACCAACTTAATCAAAAAAATATTTGTCAGAATCGATGAACCTGCGCAGTTTAAATTTAAAAATCTCGTTTATATTTGATCACAGTAGTATGTCTGGCGCCGTTTATGCGTTAGTAAACAAAAAAGGTGAAATCGAAAAAGAGTCAAGTCTAGATACAAAGAATACAAATTTTCAAGATAAAATGATTTATTACTTGAGATAACATTCTTACCCCCCTTTCTCCCTGAAACTACAGAATAATTCTATAAGTCTCTTTTCCGTATGGAAAAGATAGGATTTTCTTTATAAATAGTGCGTCTTACGCTATTTAAAACTATTTCTGAGTTGAACTCTTTCGTGCTTCACTTCGGTTTCATCACGCAAGTTTTAAAAGTTTGTGTTCGGGTTATTTTGTGCGAATAAAGGTGCGAAAAATGGGCAGTGAAATAATCAGAAGAAGCATAAAGTTAACATCGATGCTGGATACTCGCATAAACGCGGAGAAATTTTTATTTAAAATATCCAACGTTTCGCTCGATGCTAACTATCTGTTTTGCACACGTTTTTCGTATGAATGTTCCAATACAATATTGGGAATATTGTATCAGTTAGGATACTTTGGTACCGACGCGCGGTTAATCCGAATTGCTGGAGAAATAATCGAATTGCGACGTGCAGCTGGACATAAGGAGAAGGATGTGGATGGACACATCCAAAATCTCCTCTCGCATCTCTATAATGGTAAGCTCTATTATTTCTATATATAAATAATTCGAATAACAAACTCTGTTTAGCTAATTTTTAATAATAAATTGTAGAAGGAAATGCCCCTCAAGGAGGACCCTCATCAAAGGGTCACTGCGTTGGTGTATTCTCTCATGCAGATTCGGAGGTGATGCGCGGAGGAAGATCCAGAAGCAGGATCAGCGCGTAAGTAATATCACTAAAAAACTAGACAAGAGTAATATTAAAAATGTAATTTTTTATTTTCTAAGATTAAAATATTAAATGCTTTTAGGAAGGGCACGTGTTGAATTAATGCAGAAAAAGGAGGCGCCTCCAAAAATTATTTAGCTCTCGTCTGGTAGGTTTACATTTTCAAATAAATAATTTCTAAAACAAATAGTAAAAAATAAAAAATCTTAATACAACTTTGTTTTTTAGATACGGAAGTAAGCACTCCCGATCCGCGTGTGTTTTCGCCTGGTTGATAGAGAGAAAAATATTAATTAAAAGACATAATAATTATATTAATTAAGAACATAATATTAATATCGAAAATAAAAATTTATGATATACTTTTTCCTAGAATACGATCATATGTATTCTTCCGTAATCCCGAAAGAGGGAAGGATGAAGAACGAAAAGAAGAAGAGCAGGAAGAGGAAGAAG
>NW_011933221.1:90798-105143 GCF_000187915.1 Pogonomyrmex barbatus | reverse complement strand
GCGCCGACACTGTGGACCCGCGCACGGGAGTAATCCACGCGCTCGCCACGAGATGGCCAACCGTTTGATCATCCACTCGTGCAGAATTCTTTGGCGCTATATAAGAGCGGCCAGCACCACCTCAGTGCGCACTGGAGCCCGCGCACGGCTTAAGCTAGCACTGAGGACTGACCGCTTGCGGTCATTATACGGCCCTTTTTACAAGGCCGGCGTTACCGACCACTATTGGTCGTATTCCCCCTCAGTGGCCGCGCACGCCATTGAGGATTTCCTCTACCCTCCGACGCGGCCGCGTCTCCGCGACGACGTGCCTCCTCTCGCCTGAGCCGGCGCGCCTGTCGATGGGCCGGAGTGGCGGTGACCGCCACAGTACGAAACTTAAATTTTCTCCATGTATCGTCTCCGAATTCTGCCGCGTGGAGTTTTCCCTCGTGCCTATTACCTGATTCTCTTCAGCAGCCGTACACGCTGTTGGACGTGACTCTTGGCACACCCGCCGAGAGGCAACCGATCACGCCGCTTTCTCCGCCACCGCAGAGACGCCACCGGAGTACGCCGCCCCGGGACCAGGATTTCGTCACCACGTCGGGACCGCCTCTTCACTGCCGCCGACTTCGTAGCCGCATCCGTCCGAGCAACCTGCTGGCAGCCATCACCGCGGGGAGACCTACTCCCGCTGCCGCCAGGACCAGCGCCGAGCGGACTTCTCACCGGCTAGGAGGACTGCGAGACACCCCGGTACCAACTCATCCCGGATCATCGGCGACTTCGCGCCGGCCAGAGCCTGCGTCGCCTGCAGTAAGGGGCAACCAACGCCTCCCGGCCTCTAGGGAAGAGCAGTTGGTTGAATTATTCGGCGCCCTCTCGACATCATCTTCCTCAGCGGACAGTCACGCGTGAGGGCCAGCGTCGCGGACACCGCCGCGCCCGAGCTCAGCTCCACGGACCTGCCCGCCTACGCCAGGCCGTTCCATAAGCTTCCCGGCCCGTAGGGGCCTGCTCAGCGAGCCGTCAACACCACTGCGGACGAGGATCTCACCGTAGATTGCGGCGCATCACCGCCCGCCTACTCCAAGCTTTCCGGGGCAGCGTCCAGAGGACTCCAGGCATCCGTGGCGTCTCATCCCACTCGATCTCGGGAGCATCGTCGCAGGGACGCCCCGACGGGACCATCGACCGGCCTCTTACAGCATCACCACGCAGACGGAGGCCCCGCAGCACGCTGGAATCTTGCTACCGATCCGCGCCATTTTCCGCTTCGCCCGAGCGTGGACTGGCGTGCAGGAAGGTACAACGAGCTGGTTTCGTCAAATCCGTTCAGACATCACAACTATCATCACAACAACAACCCACATTGGCGACATTCCATAGTACAAACATCCGGAACGACTTTGTCACGACTCGATTCTGATATGAGCAGGATTCTTAATTCACCCACCCCGCGTGATGTAAATGAGAAATGGAAATTGTAGATTTTCCCAATAAGAAGGGAGAGTGTGCATCACGGCGGGACCCGACCACGAACCAGTCGTGAAAACTCGTAATTCTTTTGCGAAAAAATACCACCTCAGCCAGGAATCGAACCTGGATCTCCTGCCTACCGGGCAGGCATCTTATCCCTTTGATTACTGAGGCATTTGATGATATTTATCGCAAATAACGTGTTTAGAATAACACGTCAACAATTCAATAATACACATATACATGTATTCTCTCGAATCCCTACGACTGGTAAAGAAGTACTTTGACGATATCTCCATTTTGCTAAATTGCAAAAGGAAGATTCGACGCGTAACGCCGTCGATGAGAACAATTCAGATGCGCGGGAGGGAGACGTAGCGAAACCGGCGCGAATCACAAACGCCAAGCAAACTTTCTCATCTTAACGAGTATGTAAGTAATATACTACGGGCCGACTCTTTGCGTAGGCGCGAACGGCAAAGCGTCAAAAAAATATTAGAAAATATGCCGAAAAGTTTTCGTGCCAAGGCGCGTTTACTTTTGTACATTTAATTGATAAAGCAGTACCCGCGAGAATTACTTGGAACGAAGAAGGAATCGTGACTATCAATGGTAACGTTATAAAAGATTCAAATATCACGGAACTGATAAACGATGCGATGCGCGAGAGAAAAACCATGAAAGCAATAGAAAGAGGTCAGTTTGCGCAATTACTACGTACGACAAACATCCCGGCTGTATTCATAAGAAATAAGGAATTGTTAGCAACCACATTTGTCGAGATATTATCGCCACCTTCCACTCCGAAAGTATCGAGAAACTTTTCGACAACAACGACGAGGGGGAGAGTACGACGCATGAGAAAGGGACAAAAACACAAGAAGAACGCGGTGAAGAAGAGCAAGCGAACTGCGCATTGTTTTATTCGCCTTGTTTTCGTAAAGCCGATACCCCTATAACTTTCATGAAAGATTCTCTACAGGCGAGAAAGAGACGCTTATTCGATTGGTGTGAATTGAAATGACCGAATTTGAAAATTTGTACTACGATCCAGCGCATTATGCGGGATATTTGATAACGGATAACCTGTCGCATGTAGTTATAGAAACCGAATTTCTCTCTAAAGAAGTAGCTCGGTGGCTTGAATCGCAAGACGCGTACACGCTGCACCATCCGTCGAGATGAAAATTTCCACGATTACATTACAATGTGAGGAATATTGACGATCTGTGACAGGTTGATTTAATCGGACTCCGTAATCTCAAAAGTTAAAACGACGGATTTTCTTATCTTCTCGTAATTATCGACGTACTTAGTAAATTTGTCTGGGAGTTGCGAGATAAAACGAATAATTGCGTGACAAGGGTCTTCCAAAATATTCTCTCGAGAAGCGATGATCGAGTATTCGTGTACTTACAAATCGACAAGGATTGATAAAGCAAGAATTTATCGCGCGACCGTTGCAAGATTTTCTGAAAGAAAGAGGCAGACGTTATCGAGTAGCTCGCAATCTGGACATAAAAGCTGCTGTTGTTGAACGCTTCAATAGAACGTTAAAGGAGCGAATGTGGCGCTATTTTACGTATAAAAATACGCAGCGCTACATCGAAGTGTTGCAAAATATCGTGCGCGCTTACACACTCATCATTTGTCCATCAGGATGCAACCGGCGGTCGTTACGAGAGAAAATGCTTACATCGCACGCGAAAATATGGACCGGCGTAGGGGGGAAAGAGAAGGGGTACCGAAAACAGTAAAACGAAAGGCTAAAGTCGATGTTAACGATCTCGTTCGTGTTAGTAGAGCAAAAGCCACTTTCGAGAAAAGCTACGAAGCGGGGTAGAGTGAAGACATATTTCGAGTTTGTCGCGTTCTCCATTGGCAAAGACCCCGTGTGTACGAATTGTGTGATTTATCGAGAGAACACATCGATGGGACTTTTTATGAACAAGAATTAGCACGAGTCAATAAAAATTTGGCGGAAAAAGAATTTATCGTCGAGCGCGTGACAAAGAGCAGAAGACACGGTGCTAATAAACAGCTGCTAGTTAGTTGGCGAGGATATCCCAGTAAATTCGACAGTTGAATTCCCGCTTCGAGTTTAACTTTTCTCCAAGATGGAGGAGGAACAATTTTTCATGATTCTTCCGAGCAATAAGAAGTCTTTTCCTGGAAATACATGCTCTTCTTTCATCACACAATTACCTCACAGTGTATATTTATTCGGAGAATGGGATGTCGCGCTTCAGCGAGATTCAATTTCTCTCCAGTCTTCTTCACGTACGTTGAAACGATAATAAGATTAGATTTATTGATTTGAAGAGCGTAAAGGATGAAAAAAATGCTGATAAGTTTACGGTGAAAAAATTACACTTACGGCCAAGTGTTTATGAAAATAAAGAAGATCTTATCTACGCGATTAATAAAAAGTGTAGATACGTCGATTCGCATTTTATAATACTTTCGAACTACAAAAAGGCTCTGGTGGTAATGTCCTTATAAGCATCGAATGTGACGAAAACTGCACTCTCGTTCTTTATATAAATCTGCCAGCTAATATTTTTCAAATATTGGGGAAAATCAACACCAATGATACCAGCCTTTTTTTACCATCATAAATTACCTAATTCCAACGATTTAACTCCGTTTTTCAAACTCGGTTTTATCGCCAGTGGTGGAGGACGCGTTATATCTTCCTGGACTATAGAACCTTGTAGTCTATGGCACGGCATACCCGATAAAATGTACGTTTATTGCGATATTTGCGAGCCTTACATAACCGGCGATACGCGAAGTCCGTTTCTTCGAATCGTTCCAATCGAAATACCCGGCTGTAACATGTACGGGACGAATCTGGTAAAATATTTCTCCACTCTGCAATATATTCCACTGTGTCAAACGAAATTCCATAAAATTGAAATAGATATAAAAGCCCATCCCGTGAAGAAAAAATATCATTCGTATCCGGAACGCTGATAGTAACATTACACTTTAGATGTATCCGTTAATTATCATTTGCGATGAAAAGACGGAGCTTTGAGAAAAAACTAACTCAGCATGAAATATGACGAGTATCACGAAATGCAGAACGGTGGTCGAGGAATTCCTCGAATTTTCGTCGGTTCAGCATATCAGTGTGGTTATGAGATCGAAAGTTTCCTCAGAAGATTATTTAGAAGAGTACTTCCTTATCTAAGCAGGGAAATGCACGCAGTCGGGAAAGAAGCTTTACGCGCCGGAATTGGCGTGATAAAGGATGTTGAAAACAACACTCCGTTCAAGGAAGCAGTCAAAATGCGGCTCAAAGAATCGGGGAGAAATCTCAAGAAAAAAGCCAAAAAAAATATAAGTAACTTGATGAAGGAGTCGAGATATAAGACATCGAAAATACAAGTGACTTAGTTTCCCTTCGGAAGGCATGACGCACGTACCCGAGAAGCACGGTTCGTAAACGCAGACAAGTCGGTAAAAAAAAGAAATCATCAAAAATCGGCGTGAAAAAAAACGATTAAAAAAAATCATCGAGGAGGAAAGCGGGAAAAAATAAAAAGGCAACGAAACATCGACGAAATAGCGAGAAAAAGCGCATCGTATCCGATATATTCGCTTACCGACGTGAGTGCGATTCGTAAATTTGAGAGATACTATATGTCCTTTCTTCATATTCACTCGAACGAGTGTTTAAAGAGCGAGCTCGGCCTTTTCAATTTACCTCCTACTCAAACCAGTATCGAGAGTTCATAATGAATTTATTACAAACCGGTAACCTCGCTCGCGGACGATGCACCTACAACGGGAATTCATCATACCCGGATACGAAGAAGATTATATAGATCATGCATACCATGCTAAGCCTTCGCGTACGAGTGGAAAGTTTACCCGGTCCTGGAACATCGGCAAGAGGAGGAAACAAAGTAGGCCCTGTAAATCATTTACATTCGATGTTCAGCTAGATCGACGTGTACTTCAATCAAAAACTCGTATCACCCTCAAACAACGCCTACGCGTACCACGCGTACATCGAAGCATTGTTAAATTATTCTTCACCGGCAAAACTTCCCATCTGACTTCTTGTCTATGGGACACGAACAAACCCGATTATATGGATGCGCTATTAGAATTGGACAATTCCAATCAAGCTCTCGTGAAACGCGCACGATACATCCAAGGAGAACGTTCGCTAAATCTAATAGGCTTCATTGCGACATCTTTAATCAGGATAAACTTCAAGATTATTCTTAATTAACGGAGTGGAGGTTAGAATGAGATTCGTTCGCTCGAGAGATACATTTTGTCTCATGGAAGGCAACGTCAAAAATACATATTCTAGATGCTATTAGGTGTACAAAAAAGTTCTGAGCTTTAGATTTCATACAACCAAAATAACAATTTAAATTTTATATATCTTCCCGCCCTTTTGCGGTTTTAAAGCGTTGACATTTCGCCTTCTAAAATGCCATACGGTTTGGCGTTGTTTGATGCACATAACCTCAAAAATTAGTAGTGTTCACGATGGCAATAACAAAAGAGCATATTCGATTTTCTATCCACTTCCGCGTTTCATCTGAAGAAAAATGCTGCTGAAGCCACTGCAATGATTTGTGCTGCATATGGAGAGAACGCTGTAAGTCATACTACATGTAAAAGATGATATCAAAAATTTCGCCAAGGAGATTTCAGTCTTGAAGATAAATCGCGTGCTGGACGCCCTCAAAAGATTGAAACGGACGAATTGCAAGCACTGCTGGATATAAACTCTGCGCAAACTGAAAAGGAGCTTGCAGAACAGCTTGGCATTACGCAACAAACCATTTCCGTACGTTTACATACGATGGGAAAGGTTCAGAAGGAAGGCAGATGGGTTCCGCATGAATTGTCCGAAGACAACAAAAATCGTCGGCGTGACACTGCACTCACTTTGCTTTCAAAGTTCCGGAAAAAAGATTTTCTGCACAAAATCATTACAGGCGATGAAAAGTGAATTCTTTATGATAATCCTAAACGTAGAAAATCATGGGTTGACCCTGGTCAACCTTCGACATCGACGCCAATATCTACGCCAAGAAGGTTTTGCTCTGTATCTGGTGGGATTGAAAAGGTGTGTTGTATTATGAGTTGTTACAACGGGTGAAACAATCACGGCAGACCGCTACCAACAACAATTGACCAATTTGAGCGATGCATTAGAAGAAAAGAGGCCATTTACTGGCCAAGGACGTCATAAAGTGATCTTGCTTCATGACAATGCTCGACCACATGTTGCGAAAGCGACTCAGGACCATATCTTTGCGTTAGGCTGGGAACTTCTCCCGCACGCGGCGTAGTGTAGCCCAGACATGGCGCCTTCCGATTACTACCTATTCCGGTCGCTGCAGCATCATTTGGCTAATACACATTTCGTGAAATTTGAAGAGATACGAAAATGCATTGATGACTTTATCGCTTCGAAGCCGGTGAGCTTCTATCGTCAAGGAATTCGCAAGTTACCCGAAAGTTGGCAAAAGGTCGTTGATGCAAACGGGGAATATTTCGCTGATTAATATTTTTTTGTTTGTTTTTGAATAAAGCTTGAATTTTACAAAAAAAAGCTCAGAACTTTTTTGTACACCTAATAGTTTGCTCATAAGAAGAGCAAAAATAAGTCCTGCAGTGTTATTCGAACATGCGCGAATGTTGAGTAAAACAACCGCCACGTATCCTCTGACGCGAATCAAAGTTAAAACATTCACGATTCACGCCGGAGTGGTAGAATCGATTGATAACGCGATACTCGGGCAACTTCCGAAGCGCATAATAGGCGGATTCGTTGATAACAAACCGTTTAACGGTGATAGAAAGCTAAATCCATTTAATTTCAAAAATTACGGTATAAATTTCTTCTCGTTATATGCCGATGGCGTGCAAATTCCGAACAGATCACTGCAATCAAATTTCTCAAAAGACCAGCTGCTCTACATCGAGGCTTATAACACCTTCTTCTCGGGAACCGGTATCCATTTTCTAAACGAGAGGAATTTTATAAGCAGAGAAGATTATGTCAAAGGTTTCACGCTTTTCGCTTTTGATCTATCAAAACTCCCGATCTATCGGCAAATTGCGCGGGACATTAGAATCTTGTCAGACATGAAGTTTACGATTAGAGGTGCGATTTGAAAAAGCTATTACCACAACAATTAATTATATCGTTTATGCAGAGTTCGATAACGTGTTAGAGATCGATTCCTCGCGTCAAATTATCGTTAATTTTAGTGGATAAGATATACTCGAATTTCTCCCCCTCCCACCATTATCTATTTTTCATTTCTATTTCTCCAAAAGCATAAAAAAATAGCCGCAGTTTTGCTTTAGACGTGAACGTCGTCACTTCGTACAAAACAGAAAGTTTTGTTGATGCATACTATGCATCATAGATATAGTTATCGATATATAAGATAAGATTTCCGCGACGCTGAGGAGAAGTTATCGAAGGAAGTGGCGATTGTCTTCGTTAACGAAGCATTCATAAGCCATTGCAGTATGTTGCCTCCATATCCATTTGTCGAATTACCCGAAAAATACAGACAAGAAAACAACTGGCTCTCTCGAAACTTCCATGGACTCGAGTGGTTTGACAGAATAACCAATTCTAAACATTTCATGGCGGAACTACGTGAAATTGCACGGCAACCGCGTTACATATACACCAGAAGCCGAGAGAAGGCCTAGATTATTTACAAAACACACTCGCGAGAAACATATATAATCTAGAAGCAATCTCTCCCGCATTCAAAAATCTGTCGGAAGGCAAAGAGCATGAATTACACTGCTGTTATCACAAGTTTCATCAAAATTCCGACAAATTTCATTGTGCGTTACGCAATGCATGCAAATTGAGATATACTGGATGCAATTGCAAGAAGGGAACTGCGACATAAGTAGCGATATTTCTTTTACCGATGAAAGCTCCGATGATAGCGATGCAGAAAGTGAGATTTTTACGATAAAACGAAATTTCTCGAATCTCGTTACATGAAGAAATAAAAGATTAGAAACAGAACATGCGAGATGCGAACAAATAAAAGCGGAGAAAGAAGATTTATCGAAACTTACGCATGAAAAAAAAGAAAGCTCCTACCGTACAATTCTCGCAAATAAAAATATAACGTCACCAATGAGCCAGGAAACAACTCAAACATCACATTCCTCTCTGCGAAAGATGAATTCGCTCGAAATCTTACGAGCGTTGAGAAAAAATCTTTCTTCATGGAAAAGGAAAAATCTCATGTAAACGTGTTGTCATATACAAACTTATACTTTTAAGAATAATTAAATATTATAAAGAAACACTATTATGAATATTGATATAATATGTATAATGATATAACAATAAACTTAATTTTTTTGTAACATAAATTCCAGTCTTTGTCCATCTTACTTCCTTTCCCATCGATCTAAAATCAATCTTAGCTACAAGCTAGAAATATCTAATCATTTTTCAGATATTTTTTTGTTTGCCAGAATAGAATTAAGGAAAATAACCTCGCTAGTGTATAATTCCAAATGTTAGAAAAATCTAGAGTTTTACATTTTTTAACCCACGTGTTTGTCATAGGATAAAAGTCTCGTATAACTCTAAGTTCGTCAGAAACTTCTAGTGCGAACTTGTCTGTTCCTGTTTTTCTCCCCCAAATACGATTCGGTAAATAACTCTAACGGTTATTACATTCCGAAAACCTCTCGTCTTCAAAACGTTTATACATTTTCTCCATACAAAAATGTCGAACAACTCGAGAAATTTATTTAAATTTGCTAGCTATGAGGCGCCGAGAAACCTTTTGTTCCTAAGAAAACGTGATTTATCATATCTCATATATACGTAATAAAAACCCGCAAAAAATCAATTTTCTTCTCCTCGCTCCATTCCTCGTGTCATAAAAATCGCATTCAATTCTCGTCAAGTATATTCCTTTCACACCCGCTATCTTTCTTTTTCGCAGACGCCATTTTGTTTTCGGACTCCGAACGGTTTCAGACACTTTCTCCCCCTTTCCTACTTTTTTTGTCTGGCATTTCGACAACCAATCACATGAAACACTATGGGCAGAGCCAATCATGCGCCCACCGACCAATCAGAACGCTCCATTTCCACATGACTGACAATTTTTGACAGCGGGAGGCTACGCCCCTGGCGTCAGTGGAAAAGTGATGGGGATTTGTTTTGATGGGTTATGGCTACCCATATATTACTGTTATTGTTTTGACACAATTTAAACTAATTATTGCATTCAAATATGAATCTATTAACTGTTTGCGTAATCGCAATTTATTTAATTTCATAATAGAAAATGTTCACATGAATATGTAGAACCAACATACTCATTATTTCTGCAGCAGGAGTATGTAGTCGAGGAAGACGTTCTTGAAATATGTATGAATAAAATTATACAATGTCAGTCATTGTATAAAACATTTTTTAAGAGCAGTGTCACATTTTAAATCTATTAATTCTAATTGTATATCTGCGGAAATAATATTAATATCAATAGTCAATACATTGGCTATAGTTATTGCCGTTTGAAGAAAACAATTCCACTTGCGTCTAATAACGATGATCTCTGAGCAGGAGTATTTTATCACACGCTTGCTGGTGGGCCGAGCTAATACGGTCATTTTTAAGAAATAATAACTTATTAACTATTGCGAAAATTGCAAAATGGTAGAGGACTCTTCGACTCAGTTTAGCCCGCTCTATCTATATACGAAAACAGTTCCCATTGCTCTGGGACTCGCTGTATATTTTATTTATCTTTTAATGAATTTGTTAATAACTGTATTAAATATAGGAAATATTTTTCTTATTTAGTTATATTATAGTTATATTACAGTTATATTATAGTTAATTAAGAAAGATAATTAAAAATGTTATTTCATTATTTCATTAAAAATTTATTAAAAATGACTTAAAAATGATAATTAAATGACGATATATTTCATGACAATAATATGATGATAATATTTCATGACAAATGTTATATTTATTTTACGTGGTTATTTAGTACACTGACGTCGAATGACGACGAGAAATGACCTTAAGGGGATCCTAAAGTGAAGAACGAATTTCAACGGCCTTTCGGTAATCTAAACGGAATTAAAGAAATGTCGGTAACGACCGATAATTTAACTATATTCTTTCTAAAATAAAATATTTGTAAATATACAAAATGTTTGTGGGATGTGGTGTGTGTGTGTGTGTGTGTGTGTGTTGTTTTGTTATTTCTCCTAATTTGTTTAACAAATAATGGTAAGTGGGTATTTGTAATAATTGGTATTGTACGAATAGTACGTTTCTGGCATACTATTTTTGCCAGTAACGTTAAACAGACGCTGATTATAATTTCTGTATTATAATCTGATTATTAATTTTTATCAATACCGTACCAAATTAAACGTTTCTGTATTTTCATTTATTAGATCATATTGTAATAAGAAATATAGAATGAGTCTTCTTCATTCTACATAGAAAATACTATTTGAATTTAATTTTTTTTCTTGTCTCTCTGATTGTTTACATATAAATTTGTAATAACCAGTACTATCAGAACTAACGCTTCTGGCATTCATTTTTGCAAGTATCATCAGAACAGACGTTTCTGATTATAATTTTTATCAGTACCAAGTTCCAAATAAACGCTTCTGACACTGACGACACACTTTTCACCATTGCACTAATTAGAAGAATATAATTGTGGATAAAATGGTTAGAATTGGAATTGGAAAAGAACGCTTTCTTCAGAGCACGTTATTTCGTGTTACGCTCTACGTGTCACGATTCTGTTTATTTTGACCATACTGCGGCGGATTCGCTGACGTGTGCAACGCACGCACACAAAAGACGAGACACGTACATGTGCGCTCGGCATTCGGTAACGTTAGAGACACTATAATAACAGACTGGTCACGAAAAAGCACTTTTGATTGGTCCGCCATCATTTGGCTATTCCCACTTATTTTCAAATACATTAACTACAATATTACATTAAATACAATATTACATTAATCTTAAATTGTAATATTATAATTTAAAAACATAAGCGTTTTGAAGATGATAAAATGTGTATATTTATAAAACTTTATTTTACATAATTATATTACTAATTTATTAATATATTTAATATATCGTATGTATTAATATATTTTCTTTAATATTAACAATTTTAAATTTATTATTATTTATTTATTTATCTTTTTTATTTATCTTTTTTTTGCTACTTATCTTTTTTAACACAAGAGCAAAAATTAATTTAATACTATTATACTACTGTTACACTATAATATTTTTAACTTTTAGATACACAATTGTCAAAACGATCTTCTGTAAAATCAATACAATACAACTATTCACAAAGTTAGCGCAGCGAGAATCACGGAAAAGCATCAACAATAAACTTTGAGGAAATTTCATGAGATAAGTATCGATGTTATGCCTTTTTTTAGAAAGAATTATTATACATATTTATTATTATTATAAACAAACTTTATTACAACATAAAATAAAATTTAAGTAAAAAAATGAACATCCACCCATTTTTTATATTGATTTATTACAATTAATTAATTTATGACTATATTTTGCAATTTTAGTATCTCTATTGTTTAATAATATATTACACACTATAATATAATATATTATTCCATGTGTTTCACACACATGCACAATACACTTAAATCAATGCACATGCAAAGTAAAAAATATCACTATTAATTAGAGTGAGATGGTGTATATTTCTTTCACTCTATCAAAACACGTTATTGGTTAGAATGAGATGATGTATATTTCTTTTTTCTCGTACGATTTTTCTCGTACGAGCCAAAACATGGTGGATCAGACTCTATGATTAGCGGATCAGAGTCGTGGCCAGAGTCTCTTATTATAGTGTCTCTAGGTAACGTTTTGGATTGGCTGAAGAAAATAAAAATATCATCCTACTCTCTCGCACCGAAGCACCATGAGTAGAGAATAGGAATATCGTTGTACTCTCTCGCACTCGCAATGCGTATGAGAAAGAAATAGAAATATTATCGTACTTTTTCGCGCAGTACGCGCCATGCGATGGTCCAGCGTCTTTTGATTATCATTCAGTATTGCTAACGTAGTATAGCGAATGAATTGGAAAAATAAACAGACATTAATAATGCATGCAGAGAAATGAAAATCGTTATATACAATCGTGTATACTTTACATATAAAAGTTGTAATAACTTGGTATATAATGTATATAATTTGTATAAAAATTATAATTGTGTAATAAATAAGAATTTATATGAAATTATGTTGTAAAAGGGCAAATGAGAATCTGCGCTGTTTACGGTGCGCAATTTACATTTTTTATTACAACTTAAAATATAAATATATAATAAAAAAGTATAAATATAAAATATAAATATAAATATATAACATACATTTTGATTCTAGTTTGAGTCATTCTCAGTGTATACGAAAAATAAAAATAAGATACCGTGTTCATCCGATGTGCTCACTAACGTTAATTTCGCTAACTCGAATTATTATTGATCGTACAGTCATGTCATCCTTAAAAAGATAGGACAGTCTTTAAGGGTTGTCAATTATCGGATGAACACGGTATCGAACAAAGCACGCGCAGGAGTGCGGCACGATTCGCACGCCCTGAGCTCCAGGCAATAAACGCGATGACTCTACAAGTCAACAACTTGTCATCAAAACAAAGCCGAGGTTACAGCTTGCTCAAGACAGAAACGTATGCGTGGTGCAAGAATTCAGTATCAGACTCTGAATTCAAACAATTATTCTGTCTCTTAAAAAGTCTAATACTTCCTAATACATTATTCCAGTCAAATTCATGATCATAATCCAATCTATGTTCGGTAATGACTGAATGTGTGTTCGTGTTCCTACGTATATGACTCTGGTGTTCATGCAGTCTCGTTTTTAATTGTCTCATTGTTTGTCCGACATAGCACGCATCACAGCTGCCGTAGTAGATCTTGTACACTACATTCCTTTTGGAATGTGCTGGTAGAGCGTCCTTATGAACTCTGATCATATTGAGACTTATAGTGTTCACGAAAGATCCTACGAAAACCATTACTGGCAAATTGCGAGGTGTTCTCAAACCTAGAAGAACTCTAATTACATATCTGATACTCTGTATATCTCTACTGTACTGGGATTCTCCTCAAGGCTCCCTAAAATACATAAACGGGAATGCCCCCTCCGAATAATAGTCTTGTCAATTGATAGATCCTCTTTACAACTTGGCATTCTTTTTCAACAAACTCCTGTCAAGAAGTATCCCAGCCTTCAACACATATAGTAAATAGTTTTAAACTTGCTAACAAGTTGTCTGGTATACAATTGATGACCACACACTTATTTCTTTCGATATGGTCTCTTTGTTCACCAATGTTCCTATCGATCTATTAATTGACAATATTGCTAAGCGCTGAGGAGACATCTCGAAGAATTGCGACATCTCTAATGATGATGATGAATTTTTAAATGTAGTCTCGTTTGTCCTAATTCTATCTTTTTTACGTTTGACAATGTAATCTATAAGTAAACTTTTGGAACACCCATAGGTTCCCTATTGTTTCCGATCATAACTGATTTAATATTAAGAGATTTGGAGGAAAGCGTGCTTGGGAATGTTAAGGCACATTTACCATTTTTTTATAGAAATGTTGATGACATTGCAATGACCATTCCTTCTCGATTGATTAATGAGATTCTCGAAAGGTTCAACTACTCTAGATTACAATTTACTGCTGAGGTAGGGGGGAGCGAGTTGAATTTTCTCGATTTGACCTTAAAAGTTATTAATAAGAACGTCGAGATTGATTGGTTTCATAAACCTCTGAGTCGGAGA
>NW_011933221.1:53349-63470 GCF_000187915.1 Pogonomyrmex barbatus | reverse complement strand
ATATATATAATATATATATAATATATATATATATATAATTATATTATATAATTATATTCTTCGTTTTTTTATTTTTTTACTCTCGTTATGCATATACATCACTGCGGAGTGGAGGGTGGACTCTCGCGTTGAGGTTGTGACTGCTCGCGGAGATCGGACATCCCGATCCCACAACTTTAGAATGAATTCAGGATTACTGAGCATACTCGGTTGACTAATGCTCCAGTACTTGGAAGATGGTGGATCTTTCGGACGCGCTGTCATATCGGGGGAGGTCCCGATATTCAGCGGAGGAATTCGGTGGCAGCGGAATCGGACTAAGCGAATTTTGTATGTTGGGGAGGCCCCCAGTAGCTTACTGCGTGCCGTGGAAGAACTTGGTGATGGTTCGGCCTGGCCAAGCGAACTTGATGCATTGGGAAGGTATCTCAGGTTTTCTGCGGGTTCGGATTCGGATCGATTCTGCTGAGACATGCTCTCGCGAATGCAGACAGGATGATTTCTGAAGAGCGATATCTCTTTATATTCGAGATCGACCTCAGTATTTTTCGGTCGGATCAGTCGGGTTGATCGATTTCGGGGAGGCGAAATTTTTCATCTTCTTCCACAGGAGTGGAAAAAAGGAAATCGAGTAATTGATTTTTTGAGATAGATAAGGAATAGGAGCGGGAATAAATCGGAATAGGAGAGGAATTCGGTGATGAGGTGTCGGCATGGAGCGAAGTTGGTTTTGCCGCTTGTAGACGCGATGTCGCGCGGTGCGGGGCGCTCGCTCGCTTCGTGGCGCAGTGTCGGTGCGGCGCGGGGAGATGTTCGAAGATGGCTTGGTGCGGTGCAGGGTATGTTAGCGCTCGTAGACGCGGAATGTAGCGCGGTGCGGGAGGAATATCACGAAACACGCGTCGATTCGCGGTATTCCTTCGCCTATTTTCCGAATATTCAGAGCACGTATTTGAATTAAAAATTCAACGCATTTGGATTAAAAATAGGCCTAAAACGCTTTTTTGCGACTACTGCCGCATTCCGCCTGATGATTAACGGTCCCTGACTGGTGGTCGGACAAGAGAAAATCGGAACGGGAACGGAGCGGAGGAATGCGCTCCATTACAGATTAACAGGTTTATTTCGACTAATTTCGGCTTTTTAGATAATAATACGTGCTGTTATTAATTACGACTGCCCAATGTCAGCGATTAAGCATTTATTTTTATTGTATTTTGCAGTGTCGCATTTCAGTGCATTATGGCTCTAAATCGGATATATGATACACACGTATAATAGCACGCGTCTTTGGTTCGCGCTTGGCTTAGAAATTTGTAATCTTGCATTTCCGGCATAGCGCAAAACAGTTGCTATGTCGAGACATAAGTTCGAATCTAGTTATAAATAGTCCTTTTTGCTTCAATGAGTTGATTTATTTATTATATGTCTTTTATGATGATGATATAACTTTAAAATAATTGTTTCTATTTCTCATCAATTTTTGGCTACATTTAATAGCAAATAGTAATGTATATATTATTATTATTGTTAACAGAATTAAACGATAATGTTGTTACTTCATTTAAACATTTAAAACGGACCCGTCTTTTCGCCGGACAAATTTGTTAATTATTTTTACGCGCGGATTAACTCGCCGGATTAGGCCGGGTTCGGATTGCGAATGATGCGAGGCGAATATTGTTTTAATACTTAGATATTTATTAAAGTCAATTTAATGTACAATAATTACAAACATGGTCATAAAAAAAGAAAATGAATAGAAAGTTGTCGATTATTTACAATGATGCACGTGTATGCAGTGCAACGATGCTACATGTTTTAAAGCGTGAATATTTACAATAAAGAACACAATGATTTTATAAGTATTACTTAAGACACAGATATTTACAAAGAATAATGCAATCGGGTGATTAATGCAATGATATTATAATCGTTGACGGCGCGGATATTTACAATGAACGCGGTCGATTTCGGCGCGGACGCGGATATGAATCGAGTACGGATCTTTGAACGCGGTTTTGTTGCAGATACAGGTATGGATCGGATACAGTTCTTAACTGCGAGCGCGATCAATTTCGGCGCAGACGGGGATACGGATCGCGTATAATTCTCGAAAGATGTGAAGGTAGCGGCCGAAGAGACAGCCTCTCACTGTCTTTCATGCTCGGCTCTGTGGAACACAGCGATCAGTTACTGCTGACGGAGACGATTGCCTCTATGCTATGTTAGATCGGCGGAATGTGGATGCTGACCGATGCCACCATAACTTCTGATCCAAATAGCGCTACCTCGAGTACTTGTCCGGTTAGCAGAAATAGTATGTGGGCTGCTAAGTAGTGGGGGGTCAAAACAAACCCCCACCACTTTCCCACTGGCGCCAGGGGCGTGGCCTCCAGCTATCAAGATAGGGCCTCCACGTGGAAATGGAGCGTTCTGATTGGCTGAGGGGCGGGGCCGGAGATAATTAATGGTGCAGTTCTGATTGGATTCTCCCATAGTTGCCCACGCGCGTGACTGGATGCTCCCAAAGCTGCCCGGGGTGTGATTGGTTGTCGAAATGCTAGACGAAAAGATAGGGGGGAGGGGGTGAAAGTGTTTGGGGCCGTTCGAGGTCCGACAAAATGGCGTGTGCAAAGATGGCGGACACCTGAGGAGAATTTGTTCCGGGGTCTGATCGGGAGTGCGATAAAATGGCGACAAGAAGGATGACGGGATGTTGAAGGGGATATACCTGACCAGCGGATAATGGAATGCGATTTTTATGGTAGGATAGACAGGAGGGGGCGAAGAAAGGAAATTGATTTTTTGTATATGAGGGGAATAAATCGGATTTTTTTCAAGAGGATTCTCGAGGCCCAATAGCTAATGAAACCATTAAAAATTTGTTCCGGGGCTGATTGGGGTCTGATAAAATGACGACTACGACGATGATAGGCGTCTGAAGGAATATACTGATGAGAATGGAATGTAAACTTTATGGTATGATATGGTACGGATGACTTTATGGCTTGGATCGAAGGAAGGAAATTGAGTCTTTGCATTGTTCCGAGGTCGCTCGCGGACTCCGGCAAAATGGCGCCAGCGATAAGAAGGGCGACGAACGTCTGAAGGGAATATGCTCGACTCCGGCTAATGGAAAAAGATTTTTTGCGATACGATACGCAGAACACCCCGAAAGTAGGAATTTACTTTGTATATATGGGAATCTGTTACTTTGTATATATGGGATGTAAATCAAGTTTTTCTTAAGACGAAAGGTTTCTTGACGCCTAAGTGTCGGTCCACAATAAGTATTTAATCTTTAAGCCATAAGAAATTGACCAATCATAGTCGAATATTCTTTTCATATTCGATTATAATTGGTCAATTTTCTACTTCTTAAAGCTTAAATCACCTATTGTGGACCGATACTAATAGCTAGCGAAACTTAAAAATTTGTTTCGAGACCGCTCAGGATTCGATAAAGCGACAAAATCTCTGCGACAAAAAAAATGAGGGAAGTCTGAAGGGAATATACTTGATCTGACGAGAATGGAATGCGATAGGAAAACAGGAACGAACAGGTTCGCACTAAATGTTTTTCTAATGAACTCGGAGCTATATGAAGCTCTTATTCTATAACAAACACAATGTCTGAAAAATTTTTTAGATATTTCTAGCTCAAAGTAACGTAGCGAGTTAATTTTTAGGTCGGAGTGAAAAGAAAATAAGAGGGGCAAAGACTGGAATTTAAGTTACAAAATCATTAAGTTTATTGTTATATCGTTGTACATATTATATCAATTCATAAATAAAAGTTACAAATTACGATTTGAGAAAATAATACGAAGAATTTCCTTAAATTTGAGAGAAGTTAATTCCACAAATATTATATCGAAATACATATCCAGAAATGTTAAATCGTTTATTTGCATACGTACATTGCGCGCGATTTCGTGATAATTTTCTTTCAAACTGAGTTTTACAATCACTAGCTATGTAATTTTTTGGAAGATTTAATTCTATTTCTTTTATAAGATATTGCGTGCATTTGTTAACATTATCGGTCACGTTTTATAAATGTTTTAAGTGCGCGTCGACACAATATCGATACAATATTTCACAATATTTTTCAATCCGTGAAAAGTACTCTTCTGCATCACAATTGCGATAGCATAGGTTTTACGCCTCTTCGTCGGTGGCTGCGAATCCGTAGTCGATCCTCGATGTTGAATTTCGATATTTTCCATAGTGGCCTGTTCATTTTCTTTATACGCCAGTAATATGGACTGTGATCCATAAGAGGAGGTAAAGTTGATCGCAACATTTTTGACAATGATAGGATCCGGTCTCGATTGTTTGCATTTAAATACTCGTCGATAAGCCTTATATTGTTTAGGAATTGTTGCCAGGAATCAGCGTCGAAATAAATTCCTTCTGCATAATTACCGATTAATTTAACCATTGGCACAAAAATTCCTTCGTTTGTCGTTTGCAATTCATTGTGTATTCTTTTCGTGTGAGAGATGTTAAGTCCATACGTTGTCGAGAGCATCATATGGAACTTGTCGTTTCGTTCCTCGTTACAATTTCCCTTATCGTATCGCAATATCGTAGATGTACTTGCGCCTCTCGGAATCGGGGATATTGCTCGGTTCCGGAGTATTACGCTTCTCGATATCGGGAACAGCTTTTCGGCTCGCCATTGTTCCTGTTTTCTTCTCAAATGTAACTAATAATCACAAGCGTCGAAATGAGAGACTACTTCGGATTTACGAAGTTGAAACTTCGAAGAATGATACTCGAATGAACCGAGGGCTGACGAATTCATCGAGCTCATTGACTTATCTACTAAGAAAAAAGAACTGCGCGCGCAGATGGGCAAATAAAAATTATAAATTAAAAATTTTTAAATTAAAAAATTTTTAAAAAGATTTTAAAATTTAAAAATTTTAAATTGTAAAATTATAAAATCTTTTAAACTTTAGATTTTCTAGACTTTTAAAATTTCTTCGCAAAATATTTTTTAATAAACCTAGAAACTACAAAATAAAAAAGAAGGGAGTTAGAGATGTTTCTTGAGTGGGGAGCTCGTTTTCTTTTAGCTATGTTTTAGCTATAGCTATAGCTATGTTTTATCTTTAGAGAGAATAGAAAAGGTGTAATCTGTATTAAGGAGAATTTTAGCCTGTCCAATGGCGCTGCATTTTTTGCGTGCCACACTCTTTTCGGAGTGTACGGGTAAGATTTTCAAAGTATAAATACCGCGCGGAATTATAGAAAAGTCTATTTCCGAGATTATACTTTCTCAGGGTGACTTGGCCGATTTTTACATTACTGCGCCGATTCGTTCGCTGTCTTAATTCTAAAATAGTGAAAAAATGGCACTCTGTGAAAAATTAAGAAGATTTTTTATCGTGTGCGCGAATATCAACCCGATGATAAACGCGAGTTTATATTTCATTATTAACAAATGAAGAAGAAACAAATTATATCACATTTGCAAAATTCGTACCGGAGTGTTCGAAAACCCTATTGAGCATTATGTTCAGATTAGGATATTTCGTGGACAAAAGATTTTTAAACATTGTAAAAGAATATATAACTGGTGCAATGGCTGGTGTGGGGGAGAATGATGCTGGCGAACATATCGCTTATTTTACAAGGAATTACCGGAGGAAGTAAATATTTATTTTTAAAGTAATTGAAATTCGAATATGTAGATATAAAAAATTCTAAATTTAAATATTTTTTAAGCGAGAGATAACATCGCGGTTGTACATCCGTACAACTACGAGGATTGAGACGCCCCGCCCAAGACGAGGCGAAAGGAGTAAACGAGCGTGAGTAAAATAATAGAAAATTGATATAATTGAAAATTTAGATTTCTAAATTTTCAGATTTTTAAATTAAAATATCGAATTTTTAGGACAAGTGCGAATGCGAATAGACGTGCAGCCTGAGGAGGAAGGTATCCCAACGGTTAATCTAGTTTCAGGTAAGAAAATAGCAAATATTGCTTTCAAAATTAGCTCACTGAATATCGAATTCAATTAATAAAAGCTTAATTTTGTTTCACAGATGCGGAAGAAAATATCGATGGAGCCGACTGTGAGCAAAGCCGACACCGAAATTTACACACCGCGTGAATAATTTAAAATAATAAAAGTTATAAAATTCGTATTAGCTAATTCTTGAAAAAAGATAATAATAATAATAATAATAATAATAACACGATGTTTCTTTTTTAGTACAAGCAAACGACCTGGATGAATCCGAATATGGGGAAGAAGAAAATGAGGGAAGGGGAAAACGAAGAAGAACAAGAAGAAGATGTAGATGAAGAAGGAGAAGAAGTTGATGAAGAAAGACAAGAAGGAGAAGAAGATGACGATGACGATGATGAAGAAGAAGCCGATGGCGAGGCTGAAGAAAATGAAAACAGGAGAAGAGCCTTTTGAGCAAATATGCGATGAGCTTTTAAAAGAAGAGATCGAGGTTTTCCATCAGTGCGAAACATGGACGGGCTATTCTCCGGAAAATTATGAAAGTAATTTAATATTATTTTTAAATTTTAAGATAATATTTTATTCTTTCCGATAAATTTATAATTAAATAAATTTATAATTAATTAATATTTTTTGCTAGATTAATACGCTCTATAAAAACTTTGTAAAAAGTTTAAGAGCTGCAGTCGGTTCGCATGGCGGTTACTGCGAAACGTGCAACAAGGGCTTTCGAAACGATAGGGGACATCATTGCGCAAAAAAATGCCCTCGTTGTCGCACGTAAATCATGATAGAGAAATAATTAGGTGCGAAGCGTGTAACCGTACGTTTTTCAGTAATTCTTGTTTCGAGTGTCATCGAGCGGAAAAATCATATAACGGGAAATCTCGCGCGAGCATATGTAATTCCGTTAAAATTTGTAGCGACTGCGGGCGATTTATACATGCAAACACGGTACATAAATGCGACACGGTCTTTTGTAAAACATGTCGTTCGTTACAGCCGTCGAATCATCTATGTTTCATGCGACCTCTTGCTCGTAAAGCTAGTGACCTCAGAGGGTACAAGTACCCTGATAATGCGAGCAGAAAAAAAGGTGTGTGAAAATGAAAATAATAACGTTGCGATGAACAAACAAACAAACGGTCGTGTCGCGTGTCGCTCTTCGCGTAGCGCAACAAATTTGTATAGCATGTATAGCAAACGAAGACGACGGTGCGATGCCGATGGTGCGGAATGCGCGAGTTCGTATTGCGTCTCGACCCCGTGAAACAATTTGTCGATTTCGCAACGCGAACGACAAAATGTTTCAAACAAATTATTTGTATCGCGCATAATGCGAAAGTGTTCGACGCGCAATTTATCTTAAAATATTTAGTAGAAAATCCGAAGAGCACCTATGAACCGCGCGTTATTTTGAACGGAACAAAAATCGTCGTAACGTCGTGATGGTCGGACATACGAAGTTTATCGATAGCATTAATTATATGCCGATGCGTTTTTCCGATTTACCTAAGGCCTTTGGACCTCTAAGCGATACGTCGAATAAAGGCTGTTTGCACTTATTTAATACTATCGATAACCAATCGTATATAGGGTCATTCCCGATGCTAGATATTATTCTCCCTATCACATGTCGCCGGAAGAACGCGAAAAGTTCCACGCATGGTTCGTGAAAATTATATTTTTGATTTTCAACGCGAAATTATCAGATATTGTCGAAACGACGTAGATATCCTTCGACGAGCGTGCATGAGTTTTAGAAAAATATTTTTAGAACGTGGAAACGTGTGTCCGTTTGAGGAATGTACGACTATCGCTTCCACATGCATGAGAGTTTTTCGTAAAAACTTTTTGTATGAGGAGGAAATAGGAGTCATTCTGTCGGGCAGTTACAGAAACGTTGACAGGCAATCGCACAAAGCTGTGCAGTGGATGGAACGCGAACTCGGACATCTCATTATCCTCGCGGGGCGAGACCGCGAATATAAAGTCGATGGCACACCCATTGATGGATATTACGAAACGGTTACGGAAAATGAGTTACGACGCTGGGTGCTACAATTTCACGGTTGTTTCTGGCATGGGTGCCCTTCGTGTTTTAAAGTAAATCGCGATAGTACGCTTTTCGCGATACGATCGACGCGCGCTACGAACGGACGCTCGCGATGTCATGGCGCCTTCATAAACGCGGTTACCACGTGATGGAGAAATGAGAGTGCTCCTTCGACCGAGAAATTTTGAATAATAGAGAAATGCAGAATTTTCTTAAAGATCATCCGTTGATAAAGAACACTCCTCTCGATCCTCGCGAAACGTTTTATGGTGGAAGAACGGGAAATATCGTCACGCGATACAAAGTTTCAGGTACAGAAAAAATACGTTACGTCGACGTATGTTCTCTATATCCTTTCGTATTGAAAACCGGCGTTTTCCCGATCGGGCATCCTAAAATTTACGTAGGACAAGAGTGTTCTTCGTTAATCAGGGTATCACCAAATTATAATTTCAACTCGGTTGAAGGTCTCGTGCGATGTAAAGTACTCCCACCACATGATCTCTTTCATCCGGTACTATCGTATCGCGTACAAGGTAAATTATTGTTTGCGTTATGTCGGAATTGCTGCGAAACGTTCTCACAAGTTCAGTGTACTCACGAGAGCCCGGTGGATCGAGAATTCGAAGGTACCTGGATATCTTGTGAAATACGCAAAGCCGTCGAGAAGGGTTATCTCGTGACGCATGTGAGCGAAATTTGGGAATATAAAGTCGCGCGATACGATAGCGATACTCGTCAAGGCAGACTGTTTGCCGAATATATTAATACCTTTTTGCAATTAAAACAAGAAGCGAGCGGCTGGCCGAGCGAATGTAGGGAAGACGCTGACGATGATGCTAAGGAGCGTTATCTTCGGGAATATGAGGAAACCGAGGGTATCACACTCGACAGGCGAAACATCGCACGCAATCCCGGTTTACGTTCGATCGCTAAGCTTTGTTTAAATTTATTTTGGGGAAAATTCGGTCAATGATCCAATTTGCTGAATACCGAAATTATAAAATCTCACCACCAATTTATGACTTTGCTTACGAGTCCTGAGCATGAGATAACCGATATATTACCCGTAAATGACGAGGTAATATATGTTTCGTGGCGACTCCGAAAAGAGGCGGTCGTGCATTCTCCGCTTACGAACGTTGTGATCGCGGCATACACAACGGCGCAAGCACGATTAAAATTGTACAGTTACTTAGAATTATTGGATAAACGGATTTTATATTACGACACGGATTCGTGTATATATATATATATATTAATACCGGCGATCAGAATGAGTATGAACCGCGTACGGGGAATTTCCTGGGCGATATGACAGACGAGCTCGAAAGCTTCGCCGCGGTAACTATATCGAATCGTTCGTTTCCGGTGGTCCGAAATTCTATGCGTACATTGTTCGTATTCCGTCAGGGTGCACACACGAAACATGTAAAATTAAAGGTATTATTTTAAATTCATCGAATAGCAGGTCAATAAATTTTAGCAGTATTAAGAATATGTTAATAGAAAAGGAAAGAACAAAACGAAGTCGGTCCATCGATAAATCTACATTTCAGTGCAATTCGACGCATAGCGTTTCACGACATTGTTACGCGAGATGAAACAAAGATATGCTCACCGGTATTGCTGAAACGTAGATTTATTAATAACCGTTATTCGGTTCCATACGGTTATGCACCGGAATAAATTTTCTCGTCTAATCTTTCTTAAATAATCGAGTTTTCCGCCCCTAGTCAAAGATTGTAAAAAATTTTTGTAAAATTTCAGAGAATATTTTTCAGAGAACGAGATGTAAAAGTAATGTAAATGTGTACATGTACTAATATTAATTTATATCTTAAGTAAATATTGTAATTTTAAAATTAAGAAGTTTTATTTTTATAAAATTGATTTTCGATTTATTTTAAATAAATCTATAAAAATATATTTCTTAAAACATGTTTTTTCCTGTAACTCCTTTCCGCCTTCCTTCCATTTTAAAAAAATAAAGTATTTACATGCACAGAAAAATTTGATCTCTTTAATTTCCTTCCCTCGCTGTATTTTTTATAAAAACGATACTTTTTATAGAA
>NW_011933221.1:35996-53249 GCF_000187915.1 Pogonomyrmex barbatus | reverse complement strand
TGCGGTGGGCCCCCCGGTCGCAGGGATAAGCTTACAACCTCCTCACAACCATCAGCCTTTATGAAATTGCGCACAGACACGAATCTGACATTTCGTAAAATGGATGTACGGTGGAAACATCCGGATGGACGTCGATCGTGTGCGGTCCCACAGGATGTGGGAAAACGATTTTTGTGAAGAGATTTCTTCGTCATTTATCCGAAATGGCCGATGTACGTTTCGAAAGAATTTTGCTTTATTACGCGGAGTGGCAGGATGCTTATCAACAGCTTCAATACGAAACTCGAGATTTCGTTGCGGCGATCGAATTTCACGAGGGATTACCGCGTCCGGAAGATTATTCTAGCGATCCAGTTCGTCCGAAATTGATAATAATTGACGATCTTATGAGGGAATCATCTTCGAGCGAAGCGATTGTAGATCTGTTTACCAAGGGAAGTCATCATAAAAATCTCAGCGTAATTCTCATCACACAAAATCTCTTTCATCAGGGGCGCGGACAACGCGATATATCTTTGAACGCGAATTACTTTGTGGTTTTCAAAAATCCCCGGGATCGCGCGCAAATTCGTCATCTCGCTCGTCAAGTCTATCCGAACGATCCAAAGTTTCTCGAGAAAGCGTATCCACGACGCCACGTCTCAATCTCACGGATATATTGCTTGATCTAAAACAATCGACTCCGGACGAGTATCGTTTTCGCACGAGCATATTTTCCGATGATACAGCGAATTACGTTTATGTAGCGCAGATCCTTTTCCGGAAGTTTCGTATAAAAGTATCGTCCACGCATTCTCTCGCGGCAATCGCGCAAGTTCCTCGCGATGAAGAAGAGAACGTCATCGATTAATGCGAAAAAAATCGCGAATGTTCGATCGGTAAGAAAAATATCTGTCTTCTTGAAGCGCTGTGTTATTTGAACAAAAATCAGCGCGCCTCTTTCTTACGCTGGGCAGACGAAAAATTCATTCGCTGTATCTGTGAGTGCGTTTTCAATACTCTCAAGGGTAACATTCCGTTCGAACGCAGTAAAAAAATCGTCTAAGCAGATATAAAACAACTTTGCGTGACTTAGCGAGAAGACGTTGTAATTGGAAAAATAAGAAAAAGCTATTACTATAGCGAGGCGGATTTTACCGTATCTTATCGGACCTATACTATCTTTCCTATTTTCAAAAATTATCTGGAGGGTAGTTCGAGAGAAAAGAAATCGAGTTATGGAAAGGGCAAAGAAGATGGTCTTGATTTCCATGGATAATCTTGAAAGAATGCAGCATCAGCTCCAACAACATCCGGTAATGGGCACGACGGAAAACGCCGCACGACAGAATTTGATACAGGGAGAAAATTTAAATCCCGTAAAAACACCCTTTATCGCAACTCGCCTTTATCACTACTCGATTCAAATATGAGCAGGATTCTTAATTCATCCGCTCCGCGATGTAAGCGAGAAATGGAAATTGTATAAGGAAGTACTTTGGCGATATCTTCATTTTGATAAAACGCAAAAGGAAGATTCGACGCGTAACGCCGCCGAGAACAATTCAGATGCGCGGGAGGGAGACATAGCGGAACCGGCGCGCGAATCACCGAGCAAATCTTCTTATCTCGAAGAATACGTAAGCAGTACACTACGGGCCGAGTCTTTGCGTAGGCGCGAGCGGCAAAGCGTCGAAAAAATATTGAGAAAATGTGCCGAAAAGTTTTCATGCCAAGGCACGTTTTTACTTTTGAAATATTTGATTGATAAAGCAGTACCCGCGAGAATTACTTGGAATGAAGAAGGAATCGTAACTATCGAAGATAACGTTATAAAAAATTCGAATATCACGGAACTGATAAACGATGCGATGCGCGAAAGAAAAACCATGAAAGCAATAGGAAGAGATCAGTTTGCACGATTACTGCATATGACGAACATCCCGGCTGTACTCGTAGGAAATAAGAAATTGTTAGCAATCATATTTGTCAAGATATTATCACTACCACAAGCGAGTTCCACCCCGAAAATACCAAGAAACTTTCAACGACGACGACGACGACGGGGACGAGGAGGGTACGACGCACGAGAAAGGGACAAAACGCAAGACCGAAGAAGAAGAGCGAGCGAAATGCGCATTGTTTCTTTCGCCGCGTTTTCGTAAAGACGATATCCCTATAACCTTCGTGAAAGATTCTCGACAGGCAAGAAAGAGACGCTTATTCGATTGGAGTGAATTGAAATGACCAGGCTTGAAAATTTGTATTACGACCCAGCGCACTATGCGGGGTATTCGGCAATGGATAACTTGTCGCGTGCCGCTAAACCGAATTTCTCACGTAAAGAAGTAGCTGGTTGGCTCAAATCGCAAGACGCGTACACACTGCACCGCCCCTCGAGGCGAAAATTTTCACGATTACGTTACAACGTGACGAATATCGACGATCTGTAGGAGGCCGATTTGATCGAACTCCGTAATCTCAAGAGTTATAACGACGGATTTTCTTATCTGCTCGTGATTATCGACGTACTTAACAAATTCATCTGGGTAGAACCGCTGCGGGATAAAACGAGTAATTGCGTGACAAGGGGCTTCCAAAACATTCTCTCGAGAAGCGATGGACGAGTGCCCGTGTACTTACAAACCGACAAGGGTAAAGAATTTACCGCACGCCCGTTGCAAGATTTTTTGAAAGAAAGAGACATACATTAGACATACAGACATTATCGCGTAACTCGCAATTCAGACATCAAAGCCGCCGTCGTTGAACGCTTCAATAGAACGTTGAAGGAGCGAATGTAGTGCTATTTTACACATAAAAATACGCGGCGTTACATCGAAGTGCTGCAAGATATCGTGCGCGCTTACGATCACACCCGTCATTCGTCCATCAAAATGCAACCGGCGACTGTTAAGAGAGAAAATGCGCGCATCGCACGCGAAAATATGGAGCGGCGTAGAGGGTAGAGAGAGAAGGGGGCGTCGAAAGTAGTAGAACAAAAGGCTAAATTTGATGTTAACGATCTCGTATGCGTCAGTAGAGCGAAAGCCACTTTCGAGAAAGGATACGAAGCGCGGTGGAGCGAGGAGATATTTCGAGTTTGCCGCATTCTTCATTGACAAAGACCCCGCGTGTACGAATTGTGCGATTTATCGGGTGAACACATCGATGGGATTTTTTATGAACAAGAATTAGCATGGGTCAATAAACTTGGCGGAAGAAAAGTTTATCGTCGAACGTGTGATAAAGAGCAGAGGATGCGGTGCTAATAAACAGCTGCTAGTTAGCTGGCGAGGATATCCCAGTAAATTCGACAGTTGGATTCCCGTTTCGAATTTAACTTTTCTCCAAGATGGAGGAGGAGCAATTTTTCATGATTTTTCCAAGTGATAGCAGTAAGAAGTATTTTCCAAGAAATACAATCTCTTCTTTCATCACACAATTACCTCACAGTGTATATTTATTCGGAGAATGGGAAGTCGCGCTTAGCGAGATTCAATTTCCCACCAGTCTTTTCCACGTACGTCAAAGAGATAATAAGATTAGATTTGCCGATTTGAAGAGCGTAAAGAATGAGAAAACTGCTGATAAGTTTACGGTGAAAGAATTGCACTTACAGGCAGGGGTTTATGAAAATACAGAGGAACTTATCTACGCGATTAATAAAGAGTGCAGACGCACCGATTCGCATTTTACTTTCGAACTACAAAAAGGCTCAGGTGGTAATGTCCGTATAAACATCGATTGTGACAACTATACTCTCGTTCATTATATAAATTTACCAGCTAATATTTTTCAAATATTGAGGATCAACATCGATGATACCGGCACAATTTACCGTCACAAGTTACCTAATTCCAACGAATTAACGCCGTTTTTGAAACTCGGTTATGCCATCGGTAGTGGACGCGCTGTATCTTTCTGGACTGCAGAACCTTATAGCATGTGGCATAGTATCCCCATATAAAATACGTTTATTGCGACATTTGCGAGCCTTACATAACCGGCGATACGCGGAGTCCGCTTCTTTGAATCGTTTCAATCGATACATCCGGCTATAATTACACGTACGGGGCGAATCTGGTAAAATATTTTCCCATTCTGCAACATACTCCATTGCGTCAAACGAAATTCCGTAAAATTGAAATAGATATAAAAGATCATCGTGAAGAAAAAATACCATTCGAATCCGGAACGCTGATAGCGACATTACTTTAGACGTGTCCGTTAATTACCATTTGCGGTGGAAAGTCTCGAAGCTTTGAGAAAAAAACTAATCATCCCATGGAATACGACGAGTATTACGAAAGGCAGAACGGTGGAGATAGGAGAAGAGGAATTCCTCGAATTTTCGTCGGTTCACCCTATCAACATGTTCACGGGATCAAGAGTTTCCTCGGAGGATTATTTAGAAGGGCACTTCCTTATCTAAGCAGGGGAATACGTGCACTCGGGAAAGAAGCTTTACGCATCGGAATTAGCGTGATAGAGGATGTTGAAAACAATACTCCGTTCAAGAAAGCTCTCAAAACGTGACTCAAGGAATCGGGTAGAAATCTCAAGAGAAAAGCCAGAGAAAATATAAGCGAATTAATGAAGGGATCGGGATATAAAACATCCGCAAAAATGCGCGTGGCTCAGTTTCCCTTTGGAGGGCATGACGCACGCACCGGTAAATCCGGGAGAAGCTCTGTTCGTAAACATAGAGTCGGTAAAAAAAGAAATCGACGAAAATCGGCGTGAAAAAAACAAATAAATAATCATCGAAAAGGAAAGCAACGGCGAAAAAACTAAAAAGCCGACGAAATAGCGAGAAAAAGCGCACCTTATACCGATATATTACGCTTAACTGACGCGAGTAGTGAATCGTAGGTTTGAGAAATATATCTTTTCTCCATACTCATTCGAGCGAGTGTTTAAAGAGTGAGCTCGATACTTTTCAGTTTATCACCTACTCAAACGAGTATCGAGAGTTCACAATGGATTTATTACAAACTGGTAACTTCGCTCGCGGACGACGCACCTATAGAATTCGTCGTACCCGGACACGGAGAAGATTATCTAGATCTCACGCATATCATGCTAAGCCTTCGCGTACGAGTGGAAAGTTTACCCGGCCCTGGAACAGCGGCAGGAGGAAACAAAGTAGGCCCTGTAAATCTTCTACTACATTCGATGTTCAACCAGATCGATGTATACTTCAATCAAAAACTCGTATCACCCCCGAACAACGCCTACGCGTACCGCGCGTACATCGAAGCATTGTTAAATTATTCTTCACCGGCAAAACTTCCCATCTGACTTCTTCTCTCTAGAACGGACGAGCCCGGTCATATGGACGCGCTATTAGAATCGGGAACCCCAAATCAAGTAAGACGCGCGATACGTCCAAGGAAGTCGTTCGCTGGATCTAATAGGCCATCTTCATTGCAACGTCTTTAATCAGGATAAATTTTTAATTAATGGGGTAGAGGTTAGAATGAGACTCGTTCGCTCAAGAGATGCGTTTTGTCTCATGGAAGCCAATTCAACATTAAAAATACGTATTCTAGATGCTAGTTTGCTCATAAGAAGAGCAAAAATAAGCCCCGAAGTGTTATTCGATCATGTGAGAATGTTGAGTAAAACAACCGTCAAGTATCCTCTGACACGAGTCAAAGTTAAAACGTTCACGATTCACGCAGGAGTGGTAGGAGAATCGATTGATAATGCGATACTCGGTCAACTTCCAAAACGCGTAATAGTCGGATTCGTCGATAATAAAGCGTTTAACGGCGATAGAAAGCTAAATCCATTTAATTTCAAAAATTACGGTATAAATTTCTTCTCGTTATATGTCGATGGCGTGCAAATTCCGAACAGACTGTTGCAATCAAATTTTTCAAAAGACGAACCGCTTTACATCGAGACTTATAACACCCTCTTCTCGGGAACTGGCATCCATTTTCTAAACGAGAGGAATTCCATAAGCAGAGAAGATTATGCCGATGGATTCACGCTTTTCGCTTTCGATCTCACTCCCGATCTATCGGCAAATTGCGCAGGACATTAGAATCTTGTCAGACATGGAAGTTTACGATTAGAGATACGATTCGAAAAGGCGATTACAACAACGATTAATTGTATCCTTTACGCAGAGTTCGAAAACGTGATGGAAATCGACTCTTCGCGTCAAATCATTGTAGATTTAGCGGATAAAGACAATGGTGGGGAAACCTCATCCCCCACTGTGGTCACTCCTTATATTTACTCAAACTACAACGGAAAACAGCTTCAGTTTTACTTAACATATGAACTACGCCGCTTCGGAAAAAAGCATATTCTACATCATGGATATAATCGTCGATATTCAAGGTTTTCGTGACATCGAGGGAAAGGTTATACCGAAGAAAGTTGCGCTCATCGGGGTTAACGAAGCTTTCATAGATCATTGGATTGTGCTGCCACCATATCCGTTCACCGAATTTACCCGAAAAATCGAGAAAAGAAAACAACTGGCTCTCGCAAAACTTCCACGGTATCGAATGGATTGACGGAAGCCAATTCCGAATATTTCACGGTGGAACTACGTGAAATTGTACGACGGGTACGTTACATATATAGCAGAGGCTGTGAGAAAATACTTTATTTGCAAAAGACGCTCGGCAGAAACGTATATAATCTAGAAGGAATCTCTCTCGCATTCAAAAACCTAGCGGAAGACGAAGAGCATGAATTACGCTGCGGTCATCATGGGTTTCGTCGAAATTCTAACAAATTTCGTTGCGCGTTATGCGTGCAAACTGAGATATTGGATGCAATCGCAAGAAGGCAGCAGCTGTAACTCGAGCAACGATGATTCTTTTACCGATGAAAGCTTCAATGACGATACAGAAAGCGGAGTTTTTATGATAAAACGAAATTTTCCGAATCTCCTTAGGTGGAGAAATGAAGGTGGAGAAAAGAGCTTGAAAACAGAACAAGCGGAGTGCGAACAAATGAAAGCGGAGAAAGAAGAGTATCGAAATTCGCACATGAAAAAAAGGAGACTTCTACCGTAAAATCCAAGCAAGAGAATAAAAATATAGCAATATCAGAGAGCGGGGAATAACTGAATCGTCTCCCCTTTCTGCGAGAGATGAATTCGCGAAATCTTACGGGCGCTGCGTCATCTTAGTGTCAGACATGCGGGTGTGTATCCTGCGACAGAATCCCGATGGTGTGGACGAAGTCGACGGCCATCGTCGCGAACACCGATAATCACGATCGTCCTAGACAACACTGGGTTGCCTTCTACATAGACAAGCATGGAGAAGGCACTTATTTCGATAGCTACGGACTACCTCCCTTGGATTCCAGATTCAATCTACGACTTCAACGAAACTCTATTACCCATAGATGAAACATCATGCGTCTACAGGGCACATTTTTTCAAACTTGTGGACAATATTGCTGCGTATTTCTTTATTATTTGTCCCGTGGTTATAATCTTAAACAATTTCTCGAAACATTCAGCGAGGATTACGAAGATAATGATAGATTAATTGTACAATTATTTCGTAAAATCTTTCTTCAAGGAAAAAGTAAATGCGATAAATCTCATATAACGTGCTGCCAATACAAACTTGTACTTTTAAGAATAAGTAAATATTAAAAAACACTATTATGAAATGATATGTACAATGATGTATTATATAATAATAATAATAATAATAATAAACTTAATGATTTTGTAACTTAAATTCCAGCCCTCTTATTTTCCCTCCAACCTAAAATTAATCCTAGCTACATTACTTCAAACTAGAGATATCTAAAACATTTTGCAGACATTGCGTTTGTCATAGGATAAGAGCTTCGTATAACTCCGAGGTCGTTAAAACATCTAAAGCGAACTTGTCCGTTCCTGTTTTCCCATCGCATTCCATTCTTCGCTGGTCAGGTATCCCTCTTCAACCCCCATCCTTCTTGTCGTCATTTTATCGCACTCCCGATCAGACTCCGGTAAAAATTCTCCTCGGGTGTCCGCCATCTTTATACACGCCATTTTGTCGGACCCCGAACGGCCCCAGACACTTTCACCCCTTTCCTCCTATCTTTTCGTCTAGCATTTCGACAACCAATCACACCGGGCAGCTTTGGGAGCATCCAATCACGCGCGTGGGCAACTATGGGAGCGTCCAATCACACACCGGGCAACTATGGGAGAATCCAATCAGAACGCACCACTAATTATCTAATTATAAATCTCCGGCCACGCCCCTCAGCCAGAACGCTCCATTTCCAGGCCCTATCTTAACAGCTGGAGGCCACGTCCTTGGTGCTAGTAGGAAAGTGGTGGGGGTTTGTTTTGATGCCCCATAGCACCCCACATACTACTAGCGGATTTCGAAAGATGTAGAGGAACGAGAATTGGTTTTTGCTAATAACTCCTGACTGAGACTGCGTACGCACAACCTCTTTTCTTCACCAATCTTTTTGGGATCGGATTCGATCTCACTTATTCGAGCCCGACAAATGATTCCGAGGAAATCGAGATTGTCATTTAATTATCGCGAAATCTAGTTTTTTATATTTCGTGGATCGATGTTTTGGATGATTTTGGTTCAATCCACGGGTATTGTTTGCCGGATTTCGATAATTATCATTAAGCAATTGTTTATTTATTTGTTTGTCAATTTGAGAATTGCGTTCAGACTTCTTTGGGCGCACTCAGGAGTTTTCGGCGCGTCGCGCTAAATAGTACGGATTACATGTATAGCCGTTGGCCATGATTTTATTATACACGTTTTCAAAATTTATTAGCTAGGCACCTTTTGTTCACCGGATGGATGTTGATCGAAACGATGCTGAGATGTATCGTTACACATTAATATATTAACATAACAGTGAAACGATTAATTAAGTATTAACAATTAAATATTATATAACAATTATACATTTATCTAATAAAATATTGATTAGATATTTTATAAAATCGTAATAAAGAATTGCGAATAATTTTTTAGCATTAATAATATTCAAATTGATCCTTCTTTACAATCATAAAAATTGATGAAATGTTGCATTTGTATTATTAATATGTACGATCTGTAGTTAATTTTACTTTTACTTTTTAATAATTTTCTGATATCATATTTATGATGAAAAATAGAAATAATTATTTTAAAATTAATATCAATATCATAAAAGCCGCGAAGTAAATAAGACAACTTATTAAAAAAAGAAGAAAAGGGATTACTTATAACCAGACTTGAACTTGCGTCCTTTGACTTACAAAGTGAACACTTATATTATGGGCTCGAATTGCTTGGAATATTTCAGGATGATTGTTGAAAACGGAGTAGAAGAAATTTGTAGTTACAAAAATTGGTATATTATGATATTGATATTCAAATTATCAGAACGAAATAAAAAACACATATTAAAGAAAAAAAGGTTGTCGTTCGGATGCGAATCGGATTCGCCAAAGCAGCCAATTTTTCAGATCTTTAAAAATTTTTGACTCGAAAATGGAGCCCCACACAACATTAGTTTTCGGGGAGCTCATAAAATTTTTAGCTTCATTTTAGTTTCCAAAGAAACACGAAGTTCTCCGAGAGCTCCACTGTCCATTGAGAGCTCCCTGGAAATTTCATTTAAGCTTGTGAGGAGCTTGGAAATTACATTTTAGGAGTTATCTGCGAGCATTAAAAATAGTATTCGGGAAATTTCATTTAAGTTGCCCGGGAGTTTCATACTATTGCGAGTTCTTATTTCTAAAACGGCCCATTCTATTTGGGATTCTGCACGATATTGTTTAACTTCTATATTGATAAAACCTGCTATTGAAACGATGATATAAGTGAATACTGTGGGGAGCCAATAGAGAACAGTGGCGCTAGTGCGGAAAAGTGCGCGTAAAATGGCCGCCACAAGATTAAGAAACAAATAAGAGTGCGAGTAGTGAGTGAGTGAGGGACATATAAGACAAGTAAACTCTTTCAAAGTTATTATTCAAAGTGTTATCAGATAACTTACCTCGGATGGCTTCAGAAAAGCTATATATCTAACTAACATTCCTACAAATTTGGAGGCTCAGCCGGGATTGGAAAAAAGAGAATTATTGTGCCAAAGGAAAAAACGACACTTTTGAGAGGTTAAATTGGCGTTGGCGGAGAGAGTTGTTGCATTATTTCCAAGGTAAAACTATTAAGATAATTATGACGGAAAATCTTCAGCAAATAAAAGTCATAGCCAATAACCTCAAGACGAGATCTACGAAAGCTATTAGAGCGTTATACAAGTTAGTGTTCGAACAAGAGGGAGACCGAAGCAATAGAAAACGGCTTCGCGAATTTAGAGGTTTCACGTTTGAGAGCAGATCAGAAGAGTATAAAATAAAACTAGCATACATGAATGCTTATCTAGGATGGAGAAATTTAGTAGTAATTTGTAATTTTAGCACATTTTAGCAACTGACTACTCAAGCACAAAGAAAGAGCTAAGCTAACGAATCTGTGGTTACTTGATGAATCTCGACTCGCTCAGTGAGGCAAATAACACAGAAGACAAAAATGAGGAAGACGAAGATGAGGCATGAGCAATGACGATGAAGAAGACGATAATGAAGACTTTGCCTTTAACCAGCAACGATAACAAAGAGCCTCAGAAAGATGATGAGGATAGAGCGAGTAATAGGGACGAAGACGACTGGTCAAGTAAGAAAGCAATGAGCAATGACGAAAAATAAATTTGCTATAACATTCAGAGACGTAAAAGATTCGATTAGGCTTTTTAGCGGAGATGAGAAATATCCAGCAGCTCGATGGATCACGGATTTTGAGGAAGTAGCCGAACTCTTTGGATGGACGGACAAAAACTTGCCAAAAAATTATTACAAACCAAAATGTTTATACAAAGGGAAAGAGGCCGAACCTCGTAGAAAAAAGAGAGCGCTGGAAGACGAATTCAGTGACTGATTAATGCGCTGAATTGTACAGACAGTTGGACAAGAGGAAGAAGGACGAGTCTGTACAAGCATACTTCCTCGCTATGAGAGAAATAGTGGCAAGAGGCAAAATAGAAGAAGAAGCACTGTTTCAATATGTTATTGATGTATAGACGACAAATAAAGGCGTCCTGTACGGCGCAAAAAGCTTAAAAGAATTTAAGGAAAAAATGAAGATCTATGAGAAAATGAGAACAAAAAATGTTAGTACGGGTAAGAACAACTCTGGTTGTAACTCTGCTACAAATAAGAAAATAAAATAAACGAAGAAGGAAGTCTGATGCTTCAACTGCGGCGCATAAGTCGACGATGTACATCAACAAGAGTAAGGCGATCAAATATTTCCGTTGCAAGGAATTCGGATATAAGTCGTTCGATTGCAAGAAAGACCAAGGCGAAGGAAGACGAGGGGGGCAGAAGAAGACACAAAAAAACCGAACCAGTGAATAGTTTGGACGCCCCAGAAAGCATGCAAAAAATAGTCGAAATCAGAGGTAAGAAGTGGAGCGCCCTAATAGATACGGGCAGCCAGTTTAATATTATACGATCGAGTTTGCATAATAGAATAGGGGCGCCAACATTGAAGAATTCGTAATTCCAATTTTCCGGATTTGGTGGAAGTAAAGTGAAGTTCATAAGACATTTTGACGACGTCATGTCAATCGACGGTGACCACTTTCAGGTAACGATTTATGTAGTAACTGATGATGTCATGATAATAGATGCAGTAATCGGAAACGAATTATTGTCGCAAGCGGAAGTCAATATAAATCAGGATAACATCATGATCAATAAGACACCCGACACAAGTATCATTCTCTCACCAAGCTACGTCATTGAGGAATATATGTCCACAGTAAGGCACATCATTGATGAGAGAAGAAGAAAGGAAGATCTAATGAACAATTAGTGCCTAAAAAGATTAAAGACCCGGATATCGAGATAACTATTACCACGAATGAGCATCGGAAGATCTACGCCCAAGACGTTTATCATTTCTAGAGAGGAAAATGATGGCTGACAAGTGAAACAATGGATTGAAGGAATAATAGAACCATGCTTATCAGAATACGTTAGTCAGGTCGTCGTGACCAAAAAGAAAGATGGTACGCCACGAATCTGTGTTGACTATCGGCCAATTAACAGAGTAATAGTAAAGGATCGCTATCCTTTGTCTCTTATAGAGGATATCCTGGACAGACTGAACACTCTCGAGTTTTTAGTTCCTCAAATCTTAAAAACGAATTCTTTCATATTCCTGTGAGTAAAGACAGTCAAAAATATACAGCTTTCGTAACGCACGACGGACAATATAGATTTCTAAAAGTGCCATTCGGTTTATGCAATGCGCCAGCTGTCTTCCAACGATTCATTAATAGAAATATTCTATGACATGACAGTGAAAGGGATCGCATTACTATATATTGGCGATTTGATAATACCGGCAACACATGAGGAAGAGGCAGTGGAAAGACTGAAACTGATGTTGAAGCGTGGAAGAATATGAGTTGGAAATCAACAAAAAAAAAAAGTGTCAATTACAAACGGCGTATCGAGTTTTTGGGACACGTAATAGAGGATGGGAAATTGTATCTCTCGCCAGAAAAGACAAAAGCAGTCTTAAGGTTCATCGAACCGAAGACTACTAAACAAATACAGAGTTTCCTCGGTTTGACCGGGTACTTTAGGAAGTTTATCCCTCATTATTCCGAAATTGCTAAACCGTTAAGTGACACACTGAAGAAGAAACGGAGTTTCTGATTTGGAAAAGAAGAGACTGACGCATTCAGAAGATTGAAAGAACATTTAATCAAAGAGTTAGTTTTAAGCATCTATAATCAAGAATATGAGACCGAAGTTCACATAGATGCCAGCCAAGATAGCTATGAGACAATACTTCTGCAGAGGCTTCCCGCGGATGGCAAGCTACATTCCGTGTACTTCATGAGTAAAAAGACCTCGAAGGCTAAAAGGAAATACTCCAGCTATGAGCTCGAAGCCCTAGCTGTGGTGGAGGCTCTAAAAAAATTCCGTGTCTACTTACTGAGCAAGACATTTAGGATTCTGACGGATTGCACCGCATTCCAGCAAACTATGCGAAAGGAAGATCTCACGCCCCGAATAGCGAGATGGACTTTAATTTTGGAGAAGTATGATTACTCCATTAAACATCGACATAGCTCCAGCACGTAGACTGAAGCACGTGGTCGCGCTTAATCACTACCTCGTGATGGCGATAGATATTATTAACGATATCGTTTCGAGAATGAAGAAAGCGCAGGAGAACGACGCTTCCATCAGAGATATTAAAAAGCTGCTAGAGAAAGGACCGTATCAAAATTACTTGCTTCGGTTTGGATTATAAACATTTAGATGGCTGTGAACTGATTGTGGTTCCTAGTGCAAAATAAGATTATCAAAAATGCACATGAGAAAGGGCACTTCATCATCAAAAGAACAGAAGAAGAAATGAAACGAGAATTCTTTATTCCAAATCTTCACACTAAAGTTGAAAAGTGTATTGTATGAGATGTATCTTGATCAACAAAAAAGCAGGAAACGAGATGAGTACCTGCCTCTGAACAAAGGAAATATCCCGTTGCATACTTACGTTGCATACTCACTCCACGTGAATCACTTAGGACCACTCGAATCAAGGCATAAGAGCTACAAACATATTCTGGCCATCAGCTTTTACTAAATTGATATGGCTGTATTCAACGAAGACCGTGACATCCAAGTTATTGAGAAGTTGAAGATGCAAAAGAATACCTTCGGCAATCCAAGTCAGATTATTTCCGACCGAAGTACTGCCTTCACATCAGCTGAAATCGAGGACTATTGCCGTAGCGAAGACATCGAACACATCAAGGTCATCGCTAGTTTGCTAAGGGCCAACGGGCAAATCGAAAGAATCAATAGGACAATTATTCCAGTATTAGCCAAGATATCAATTGACGAACCCATTAAGTGGTATAAGCACATTGCAAGATTACAACAGGTCCTATAAATTCCACCTATCATCACAACATTGATACTACTTTTTGAACTGCTGATAGGTGCCAGGATGAAAACCAAGGAAGATCTCGCTATAAAAGAGACAATTGAGCAAAAAATGGCTCATCATTACAATGTCGTAAGACAATAACTGCGAGACGATACAAAGAAAACAAATAGAAAAAGTGCAGCTAGAAAACAAGAAGCAATATAACTTACGATGAAGGGACCTAAATAAGTATAATATCGATAATTTGGTGGCAATCAAATGCACGCAGTTAGAGCCAGGGTTAAAACTAAAACCCAAGTACCTAGGGCCGTATCGTGTCACAAGAGTTAAACCCCACGATATCTACGACGTAGTGAAAGCCAGAAATTCTGAAGGACTTCAGCGAAGACTTCTACCTGTGCCGAATACCTGAAGCGGTGGACCGAACCAGATCTTGGTGATTGGGCATCATCCGGGGCGGATGATGATTCAAGAGGGCCGAACTGTAAGGAGTCAATAGAAAGCAGTGGCGCTAGTGTGAAAGAGTGCGCGTAAAACTATCGCCATAAGATTAAGAAACGAATAAGAGTGCGAGTAGTGAGTGAGTGAGGGACATATCAGACAAGTAGACTCTTTTATATTATTCAAAGTGTTGTCAGATAACTTACCTCGGATGGCTTTAGAAAAGCTATATATCTAACTAACATTCCTACAATACAGAATTGTGACATAAAATATGATAGATCCGGTTAATGAATGTTACTATATTGTCGTATAAACAGTTTCAATTTTAAAATCTCGATTATATATGTAATTTTTGTAGATAATTTAATTTACATATATAAAGTTGTGAACCTATATTATGTTTAATGAGAATCATTTTTCTTATGAAGATTGTTTATTAATTGTTGTATATATTTTCTTACTTGTTTATAAATTTGTTAATAATTGCATTAAATATGGGAAATATTTTTCTTCTTTTTCTTCTATATTATAGTTAATTAAGAAAGATAGTGATTAATATTGTTATTTTTTTATTTATTTATTAAAGATGACTTAAAAATGATGATTAAATGACAATATATTTATGACGATAATATTTCGTGACAAATATTACGTTTATTTTACGTCATTATTTAGTATACTGACGTCGAATAACGAAAAATGACTTTAAATCATCATCATAATGACGTTATCTTGTTACTTGGAATATTATAAATTCGATATAATGAAAAATGCTGAATAAAATTATTTTCAAATTTTAACTTAATTTTTATTCTTAAATTCTAAATATTTTATACAATATTTATATAAAAATCTTGCAGGTATTTTAGCTCAGCAACATCTCTGCGAGCTTATTTAGTCGAATTTTGTAAGTTTTCGAGAGCTCAGCAATATGAATTCCCTGCAATCTTATTTAATCGAATTTTGTAAGCTCACTGGAAGCTTATTTAAGCTAGCAATTTGAACTTCCTGCGAGCTTATTTAATTAGTAGACTTTTGTAAACTCCTCGAGAGTTCAGCAATTTAAACTTCTTATGAGCTATCTGCTTATCTGCTGTGTGGAGCATGTCGATAGACGCGCCGACTCATAACTTTTTTTTTAAATCATCAAACAAATTAATAATATTAAACGTTATATTATTAATAATATAACGTTTTACATATTTGAAGCTTCCTGAAATTATTTTATTTATAAACTAACAAGAGGACAATAAAATAACAATCAAGCATAATGCTTTGTTGCTGAAAAACTCGATGATCACTTCTGAGATTTTCCTTGTTAGCAACAAAGTATAATATTATGCTTGATTGTTATTTTATTGCCCTTTTGTTAATTTATAAATAAAATAGTTTCAGAAAACTATAATACAAATATGCAAAACGCCCTAATATTATTAATAATATTCACTATTGTTTAAACTACGTAATTTATAAAAGAATATCGTAAAAATTTTGTTTTTACATTTGAAAAAATCAGTTTTTAATGATTGATTTTATATAGAAATATATGAATAATGGCTACAAATGTATGAATTGTGCGTTTTTATTTTTTTAATCTAGATTTCTTATTTAAACCGATTATGTTTTTATCAGTATTAATGAAAAACAGACTTTAATTTCCGAGAAATAAAAAAGTGTCTCTTTAGGAGACTTATTATATATTATTATGCGACTTTCCTCAACAATTTTGGTATATATATTTGAATTTCTATAAATTCTTTCGAAGCTGAAAGAATGTAACAAATAAATATTTATTTATATATCAATTTAATTAAAGTTCAATGAAAAATTTTTTGAAATCTTACAATTTATTATATAGATTAAATAAAAATTAATATCCGTTTAAAAATATTAATTTAATATTTTTAATAGGTTATTTTTGAGAGGCGAATTCTTCTGGGATGTACTGCTCTCGTGGGTCTCTCGGTGTGTATATGGTCTGTGGCTATAGGAACTGATCATTGGTTAATATTAAAATCATCAGATAATCAAGATTTACCCTTGGAAAAAATTGGAAAAGTTAATCAAACATTAATCTACAAAAATATAGGTCTTTGGAGGAGTTGTACCACTGAATTGAAACCTGAAACAGAAAACTCTACGATTCTAATCCATTATAGTGAGTATGATTTATTTCATATTATTTTAAAATTATTTAGATATGAAAGAAGAAACACTATACAAAATGAAACAAGAAATATATATTATTATATATTGATATCAATGCTAAACTATAATATTAAAATAATTAATTTGATTAATATAATTATTTATATTTTTTTCAATTTTGCTAACGTTTTTAATTATTCTAAAATATTTTTAACATATGAATATTTACAATTATAAATTACAATTATAATATTAATTTTGTAAAATACAAAGGAAAAATTAGACTTAAGAATTTCTATTTTTGGAGTAATTTATATAGCTATGCGCATGTATAGAATGGAACTCTTTAGCGATCATAGATATACAAAGTCTATTTAGAAATTATTTAGTTACACTGTATAGAGACAAAAAATAATTCTGGAACATCTGCGCCTATACTTTCTATACGCTTTTTGAGAAGTCACAATTTTCTTTCAGCATTTACATCATGGTCTCCTTTAATCACAACAAACTTACTTTTTATAACAAAGTTTTAAATACTTTTTATAAAAAAGTAAAAAAAGTCGCTAAGTGTATGCGCAGAGTGTATGTGAAAAATTATTATATGAAAGTGTTACTTTTTAATGGAAAAATTTTTAATGGAAAAAAAGGTTTTGCAAAATTATGTCATAAAAAAAATTACGTCATCTTACTGATGTTCAAGTAA
>NW_011933220.1:76872-87312 GCF_000187915.1 Pogonomyrmex barbatus | reverse complement strand
GAGAGAGAGAGAGAAATCCATTCACTATGGAAAATATATTTAACTGCCAAACACAGAATAAGGGAACAGGAGAACACAATACAGCGTGCCGTTTGTACCGACAATGTTGGCTTTGCATACGTCCACGCCCCAAATTTGACATTCAGCCATCTCGCAAAGTTCGAGTCGGGAATAATGCTGTCGCGCGAACTTTAAACGGAAATAAACGCTATGCCGTGACATGCACCAGCGTCACTTATTCATCGTTTCCGGGTAACTTTACCGTCCCGGCGTACAACTTGAGATCGTCACAAGATATTTCCTGACATATTGCACGTCGTAACACGGTACAATCTTACAACTGTATTAGACTCGTTTAAATATTATTTGTCTCTTTTTTATTTATTTTCGTGATTCTACAATCATTATATTATATACTTCTTATCGCGTATTCATTAAAAAGTACTATATGCCGATCAAGAACATAGAAACAAAATTTTTGATATCGAAGAATTTAGAAAGAAGATAAAGCCTTCCCGACGAAAAAATAAACTTAGTATTAATTATTATAAAATATTAATTTTTAATAAATATACGTTTAACTTAGTAATTTATACACGCATAATATACACGCATACACAAAAAGATTGAATCGTTCACGTAGAACATGAAACAGAATTCAGCGAAAGCTAATTACCGAGTTAAACTTCCTTGTCCTTTCATGAAATAATTTTATGGAAATTACAGACGAATTACATAAAAGCCTATTACATCGCAGCAATACAATATATATCCCTACTATATACTACTAGCCCTTCCCCCGCTCTTTTGGAGAATTTACCTGCAAGTTTCCGAGCGATTACCGGTACGAGGGTGCTTATGTACGGTAACAAGAACTCGCGCGCCCGTTATGCGATAAGCAAGTCCTTCGAAGGAGGCGGGAGGGGGGGAGGGGGGAGGGGGGGGGGACGATCTTTGTCCGCTGGTTCTTTCACGACGTCTTTCAAATCATAAGAAAAGCGCACGCGCCTAGCTTCGAGCTTTCAAGCTAAATTAAATGGAAAATCGAGAATTTCGTTCTGCATTTCTTCGGGCCTGCTTGGCCGAACGAATAAAAAATTCGTCGTATTTATTCAGAAATGATAAACCTATTGAATAAGATCAATCTAAAGCCGAAGTTCTCCCCAAGGAGAATACACATGAATTCTGAAATTATTTGAAAAAAAAAAAAAAACAGCCTGTTAAACTATTACAAACTATTAAGTTTAAATACTTAAATAATTAACAGTTAATATCCTAATATAAATCTTTTTTATTTTATGTTGTTTATTAAAAGTTTTCTTAATTATTAATTATAATATTTCTTTTTATTCAAATTTTATTAGATTAACTAAAACTGTATTATTAACAATAAAAATTTTATTATTGATTAAAATTATTAGTCTAAATTTGTAATAAATTTTTTGTCTTTTAACTGGCTAAAAAAAATTTGCATGAAACTATACATTCAGTCATATCAAAATTGGAGAATTCGTCATTGTTTTGTACAATTATCGTTACACCTCGTTACCTTTCATGCCGCGACTAATAAATATATATGCATAATGTGCAACAACAACTATAGACAACTTGTGTACAACGGGACATTTTTTTTCTTTTCGTACAATACGAATTATAAAATATATATTCAATTTAAGAAAACTATACTAGAAATAATCAATGTTTACTCTTCAACATAAATATTTAACTGTTGAAAAATTATAATAAGCACTAACTTGTTATATATAAATAAATAAATACATGTTCTGCAATTTTAATTGTATTTTAAAGTTATTTATATCAAATAAACGAATCTGTGTAAAATTTAAATAAATACGAAAATACGCATCGAAGGGCATCAAAACAGCAATTTTAAATGCACATGATATTCCCCCTTTTACAATCGCGTAAAATGTACGAATTACATTTTACAGCATTGGGAAAATTTCGTTTTGCGACCCAGTTGCAATTGTATAGTTTGGCCGCGGAATTGATCGCGTGGACCAGCAACACATATGTGCTATACATATGTATATCGAAGCGCAGGTAGGCGCTCGCGTGGGAAAACTTGTGTGTCGTTTCCGTACATACGATCCTCCTTCGTCGTAAACCCGTCGTAAAACGATCTAATTGATGCGAGAGACATCGCGGGTAGGTGACGGATTGTAATTCTTTTTCCCTCCTTTCGTGTTGCAGGAGCGATGTCTTCCTGGAACCGTACCTGCAGCAGCACGGCACCGTTCAGGTGGTCAGCTCGCCGAGCACCCCGCCGCCGAATCCGCTGCAGCACCATCAACTTACGCAGCTACATCATGTACAGGTGAGTTAAAAGTAAAATGGAAGGACTAAAAAAAAATAATGCAAACAGTCCATCTAAATATTGTAATATCTAGATAAGTTATTTTTGCATTTTCAATTGCACGCTAAAATACATACGTTAGTTTTATATATTGACTGTTAATATATATATATATATATATATATCGAGCGTCGGATATTTATATTATTCTTTGAAATGTAAAAAAACTGACATCTATACAAAAAATATTTATTGTCAAATTTAATCAAATTGATGAAATTATTTTATTTGAATTATTGATTTTAGGAAAAGAAAAAAATTATCAAATATTTTTGAACGGATTCTTTGATAGGAGTCTTGTAATAAAATTACAAAAGTTGATTTTTTTTTTAAATATATGAATTTTTATGATAAATATAGACATTATTGATGAAATAATCGTATATTCATTTATATGAACTTATATATTTATTTCCATGAAATATGTTGAAATTACAAAAATATTAAATCTCGAATTTTTTTTGCACTTATCTGCATTTTATTTTTCCGCAAAAATAAAGAGGAAGGGAGAGAGAGAAGGGAAAGGGGGGAGAATATTGTTATATTACTAGGAAATATTTGTTCAACAAATATATATGTATATGAAATTTATATTTATGTAACGACAAACGTAACTTTGCGATTTGCATTTATTAATTATTATTCACGAATCACATTGAAAATAGATTGTCCGACTAATTATAAAATTTGCATGCATACAATAAATGTTGCACGGTAACATGACTAACAATATATTGTGTTTAATTAAATGTGTTATAACGTGCAATTTAAATCCGCGACCAGAGTACATATTAAATTTCATGATGTTGCCCGCTTCACGAAGAGATTTCTATTTTCGCAATAATACAGCGTTCGTATAAACAAATACACTATAAAATAATAACTCATAAAAGGTTCGTAGTAAAGCATAAATTGCAACTGTATATTTACTACATAAATAAAACAAATCAATTCAATTTCAATGTCCAATATATATTAATGTTATTATTTCATTATTATTTTTCTCGATTTTGTGCTCCTTTCGTTTCATGCAAGTGAATTATAACAATAATAAAAAAATTTATAAAAATTACAAATATAGGTCCGTTTATTTTATCTTTGGTGAGATGTAACATGGCGATTCAGTCCATGATTTCATAGTTGTATTTTGGATGAATTGAATCGTCAGACGAATTGTCAGAAAACAGTGCGGCGTCTCATCACGAATGACTTTTTCTGACAAGCAATTAAGGGATTTGCAATTAGCTCTTTCTCCCTCCCCCTCTCTCCCTTTTCTTTCTTCTCTTTCTCGAAGAGAGAGTATTCAACACGCGACGCACGTCTGCATTTAATCCCGTTAGCTCGAAACCGTGTGTCAGTCTGCATTTCAAATTAAATTACACTCGAACCCCTTCGCGCTGGTGCCCCGCTCCCCTTTCCTTTTCCCTGCCCATTCGTTCCGCTTTGCCCATCATCGATTTTCCCTTTCATCTCCATTGATTCGGGGATACGTTAAAAAGAGAGTTACGTCACATCGGACGTAAAGAACGAATCGTTCGATCAGTATCGATCAAATCTTCCAAAATGGAAGGAAAAAGAGAAACGGAGTAAATCGATAGAGAGCATTCATACTTCGTACACCTAATCTTCATCACAATGCGCTTTGCTTCTCATTGTGGAGAGGGGGGGGGGTGGGAGGGGGATTTAAAAACGATCGATTACCGTTTTCTATGGCAGCACGATTCCATATCTCTAAAAGAGCGTTAGGAGGAGAGGGAAGTGAGAACGATAAATAAATTGCGACCGGAAACGTCGGCTGCGAATGGAGATAACTGGACCGGCCGGGGTATAATGTGGAATTGGGGGCGCATTGTACGACAGAGCTGGCGGGATTTACGCCTTAAGACCCAAAAGAGATGGAGATTTCCGTGCTCATAGCGAAACAAATCGCTGACAATTTGCGATTGCGAACACCGAGAAATAATCGCAAGAGCGTGCATATAGTGAAAATAAACTGTCGCGACTACTTCAATGATTCAGACTTCTATATAAACTAATATCTTTGCAACTTATTTAAATATATTTAGAAAATTTTTAATAATAAAATAAAATCTTTTTGTAATTCATAAGTTAAGTAATTAATCGAATATTATAATAAATTCATATAAAATAAATTATTATAACAAATACTTAAAGAATATTTTGAAAAGAAACTATATAAGCGTATGTGTATAAAAAATTGTTTATTATTAGCCTTTATTATTATTTTTACACCTTTATTATTATTATTTTATTATTATTATTATTGTTATTATTTTAATATTTATTTTTTTTAACATATATAAGACTATTATTAAGATCTGATAACTTTATCCATGTTATATCCATATTTAAATGTGATACTTTGTTTTTAGAGCGAAGAATCGCTTTCATCAGAAGAATCGGCTACTTCGGGAGGATCTTCAAGATCCACTGAAGATTCTGGCAGCGAAGTGGCTTGCGATATTACTCTAATCGAAAGACTCATACGCTCTCACCCGATCTGGTTCTTACCGGGTATTCAGAGAGCCGGGGCCTTTCACTTGTTGCAGGGCAAAGAAGAGGGGGTAAGTGTACATTTAGACCTTACAGATTTCCTTATTCTTTATATATCAGAATTTAAAAAATTCTTATTCTTTTAGCATTTTGTTTCCAATTTTACGGGAACACAGAACAAAGTATTTTCCTAATCATGAACACAATAACATTCTTATTGTATGCATATGTCTTCATGTATCTATTATCGATTAAAAAAATAGAATTGAAAAAATTAAGTAAGGAAAAATACTGAAACTATAGAAATTATAAATATATTAAAGGTACAAAGATATTGAGAAGAGAGAGATTTAAATATGGATTAAACAAAGATTAAAAATTTAAAAATCTGTTTATTACACTACATCATTAGATGAATGTAATGTGAGGCAGATACAATTTTTGGAGGGAAAAAAATTGCAATTTATTTCTATATTTAGATATAAATATAATAAATACAAACCTGTCTTTAAAACATAATCATAAAATAGATGTTTTTTAAACTTAGCATTTCTAATTTAGAGATATCCAATATTTTTTCTTATAAGAAAACATTTACTTTGTCCAGTTTCATTATCTTACCTTACTTATTTCTCGTTTCCATTCTCCTTGTGCCGAATATTATTTTCTGAATGGAAGGTCATTTTCGCTCAGCACCGTTTTCTGTTATCAACGTATACATCTACATCTGCATGCCTCGGAACAATGAGCGTGAGTGTGCTCGTATCTAACACATCGAACGACTTGTGCTAATGTGAAGAATAATAGTACTTCCAGGCACACGGGAAACCGTGTCAATGTCTGACGGCATGCAGTCGGACACGCAATTACATTGAGAAAATTCTTTACACATCCGGTGTCTTATAAATATCCAAACTAAATTTGATGAAGCATAGAACTCGCCATTTTCGAACGCCATTTTAGGAAATGTTTTTCCTAAAAATTATTAATTATTAATTTTTATCAATATTTTACTAAAAAATATTAATAAAAAGATCTATATACTGTACCGTATATCAATATAGTTTTTTTCTTTTTAGCAAAACAGAAAAAACTTTTTATTACTATTTATTTGAATAAATTTGCAGTTATTAAAGATTGAGCAAGAAATAAGTGTAATTACATGAATATTGCGAAACGAATATTGTTTCTCAGCAAAATTAACGAAAGAATCGATTAAGATGTAGCGGTAAAATGTCCGTCGTCTTATTCTACTTTTACTTTTTTTTTTTTCCCTCATTTTGTAACGTTGTGTAATAGCGCGCGAAGCTCTGCGCTGTAATCAGCGCGGAAATGACTGCGACGAGGCACAACTCTTTTGCCATTGTTTCTCGCGACGGCTCATTGTTTTGCGCCTTTGTTAATTGTCCTTCGTCAAATTCCCATCCCTTCGGGGTCCTTTCGCGGCCTCATGGTCGCTTCGAACGAATTGCGCTGTCAAAAAACAATACGCCTTGAAATTATTATCCATAGATGAGACAGATCTCCCTTCACTCTTCCACATTGAAACATAGGAAATGTAATAACAATTGCAGCGCAACGCTTTTGTCACTTAATTGATTATTAATAATTTTTCTGATCTTTTGTTTTGTGAATTTTTCAAATTTTTATATAAATTTTTTAAATCGAAAAATATAAATTGATTATATATATATATAAAACAAATATTTTTAATCTAATTTCAATTTTTTCTAGCAACAATTTCTTTATGGAATTCTGTTGAAATCTAAATTGTCATTTTATTCTTTTTCTCGAAAAAAAAAATATTACAAAATAGAATGCTTCTAAATTTTTTAAATAAAAAGCCAAAATTAATCTAATTATTTGAAAAGAACAATCTCTATGATTAATATAAAAGTAATAATTATTTACTTTCCCTCTTATTAATTATTGTTTTAGATTTAGAGTTATTCACATTACATTAGAATGTTACTAATGTTATATCCTCTATATTAGCTATATAAATATAAATTATAGTTTATTAAATATACCTATATCTTTTATTACAGAATTTCGTAGTACGACAATCGAGCCAAAGCGATACAATGGCTCTTTCAGTGAGATTACCTGCCGGGAAGGGACCTTACATTGAGCACTACCTGATTCAGGCCAACAAGGGCAAGTTGAGCTTGGAAACGAGCGAGAACAGGTTCGACAATATCCCCTCACTGATTGCCCACTACTCACAGTGCTGGTAAGTCCTTCTTTTCTCTTTCTTTATTTATATATGGATTTTTATTTCAGAAATGGCACTGAAGATATCATCTCTTTCATCCTTATCTTTTAATCTTCCACAAACAAATATCACAAATGATCTGAAGTGATCTTGACACCGCATTATTTTTTTTTCTCGTCATTTTTTATACGACGAAGCTTCCTGTAAATAGGTCAGATAAAATAATAATCATCATAATAATGCAAATAATGATAATAAAAGAATGAAAACATATAAAAATATAAAAAAATATATACATTACAGTATACATAAAAGGAAAAATTACATATTAATTAAAAATATAACATGATCTTTTAAGAATTTGAATAAATAAATTTTAGAAATTTTAATGTTTTTTTAATGATATATCTTTTTTAATAAACTTTTTTATATAAATTTATTTCTTTCATTTATCTTAGTTTGCAACAATGTATAAAGATAAAGTAGTTATCGAAAAACGAATAGTTTCCAAATTGCTTCGTATTTTGATATGAAAAATATAAAATATTAATATTTATCTCTCAATCTTATTCTATCTAATAATTTAAGTGAATTTATTTATTTTTATTTGGCAAGCAGTGACGAACTGCCAGTACAATTGACTTTACCGAGAGCGATGAGGGAGGCGAAAAATAGGCAACAATTATCCTCTCTGGCGTTGCTGGGTCAGGAGTTCTGGCGGTATCCCATGGCAAATCCAAAGCCACCGGAAAGCAGCAGCAGTAATACCTCTAGTCTAAGCAGTTTTCATGGGGGTGAGTTTTATTCGTAAATAACTTTGAAATTAATTAGTTACAAATAAATTCAACAAAAAAAAATTCAAAAATAAATTTGACCGAAATAACCTTCTAATAATATATTTTTAATAAATCTTTAACATATAAAAAGATTTACAAATTAAATATTTGTTACATAATTTTATTGATTAGTTAAATTCGCTAAAAATATTATATACAGTATATAGTATATTTAAAACTAAATAACTTATAAAGTTAAGTTAAAAAAAAAAATTATAAAATATACTTATTATATAATTTTTTCCAGGTAACAATAATCACAATAATAACAATAATAATAATAATAATGTGGATACACCGACTACGGAGAGTATAGTCCTTAATCTGGCTCCAATATCATCTCACAATACACGTAAGATACTAACATTTTTTTAATATTTATATTTGTAGTTATTATAATTATTAAAAATTAGAGCAAAGAATACCAATAAATTCTTCTAAAAATAATTTGTTAATATATGAAAATAATTTGTTATTTAAATTTATTTTTATCTGTAGATACCTCCTCTCCGACGAATACTGTTAACGCGAACATCTCAACATTTGCATCATCGTTGCCGCGTCAGCCGCGTCCAACTCCACCAAATACTCTCAATCTGACAACCTTCAACGAACCATTGAATGATACCAAAAGGGATCGGGTCTCATCACCAAGTGACAAACTTTCTCATAAATTAATCTCACCAAATCTCGTGCAAAGCGTGCGATGTCCATCGCCGGTGGTCCACAATGTGGAGAACAATGTTCTGAGTCCTGTTCAGGATGTGAGGAGTTTCGACACTTTAAAAAACGGTCTGGACACGCCAAAGTTGACAATGATCGAATTTACCAAGAGTTCAGGGAAGTTCACATCTATCTCGAGTTTCCATCAAAACAATCTGTCGTGCACTACATCGCCAGAACTGTCGGATAGTAAGAACGTCATCACTGAGAGTCAAAGCACTAGGCAAAATGTAAAGACGCCACCACCGCCGCCTCCAAGATGGGCCAAGCCTGGGATCAATCAAAATCAGAATAACTTTACCGTGACTACAACGGTGACATTCAATGTGAATCAGGGCAACAGTTTGAACATTTCGCAGGTAAAATTAAGAAAATGTTTCTTTTTCAAAATCTTACAATAAAAAGTAACTTTTAACAATTTTTATATTTTACATGCGTAATAATTATAAGTTATAATTAATTATAATACAATAAATTTTCTTATAATATTGTTTATTATTTTATTTCCAAATTAATTTAAAATTTTTAATGCATATAATTTTCTCATGTCACTAATTTTACATACATATATTCGAATTATTTTATATTTATTTTTATTACCTTGCATCATAGTAATTATTATTATGTAAAACAATGTATTAATAGCTAAAGAATTATAAATTTTTTTTACTGTTTATTGAAATAATAATAACGGTTTTTTTTCTGTTTATCAACAGCAAAACACACCGTCAGATCCCAATACGTCATTGCTGAGTCCTCAATCTAACAAATCTCTCAATTCCAACTTTTCCATCAAATCACCCCTGTCGCCTACCACTCCAGTCTTATCTCCCATCTCGAAACTAATTCCAAAAACACCCAACGTGCTCTCTCCAAATACTCCTTCTAGCACCAGTAAATCGAAAAGGCGACGTGATCGCGAAAACCGAAAGAACTCTCAACACTATCAGGAATCGGATATCTTGGACTCGTATTATCGCAGCTCGCCAGCCGATAAGATTTCCGATTATGAAGACATCTGGAACACGACTGACCAATCGACACAGTCGACCTGGAACGACCGATTGAAAGATAATAGAATCGCTTATACTCCGCAGGACTGTATGAGAAATTCGAATGACCGTTTAATGAGTCTCAGAGAATCCGAAAAGAACCTTAATGAAAGATTACCAACAGGAGACCAGATGGTTCTAAAGAGTGACAAGTTTATCTTAAAGAATGATAAAATGGGGTACAAAGAAATGATGAGTCCGGAATTCAGTAGTTTTAAACCTATTCCGGAAATGAAAAGTTCTGACCAAAGTTCGCCAGAGGAGACTGGTATGGGGAAAAGGCCCGATCTGCTATCTAGAGTTTGTATGTATTTCTATTATTACACAAAAGATTGTTATGTAAAAGAGAAACTTGATATTAAAATTCACATTTAAAAAAGATTGATCGTATAAAAATAAAAAGTTTATATTAATATAATTAAAAAGATTATTAAGAGAATTAAGAATTATTATATTTATTTATTTATGTTCTTTTTATTTATTTTTGAGTTTTAATTATTAAATCTTTTAAAATTAAAAATCTTATTCAAGATTTTTACAGACTTTTTAAAATTAAGAACCTTTGCTTTTGCAGGCAGCGCCAACTCGTTGAACAGCCCCAGCACGGTGACACCTCCGAGAAACAAATTGGGCTTAGTTTTAGCAAAATCAGAGAACAATAGTCCTCAGACTCCCGAATCGAAACGAGCAGTCCGTTCTATGCGGAACCAGCCGATGCGATTG
>NW_011933220.1:43028-53035 GCF_000187915.1 Pogonomyrmex barbatus | reverse complement strand
CGGCGGTAGCTCTGGGTTTAGCTCTCGATGGGCCCCGGCGGATTCGGCATTACCATCCCACGGATTGTGGCCCGGCATTAGGATGAGTTCACTCAACTTGGCCCACATGGCTTCGCTCGATGCTTAACTCGATATTAACCCCGGATACGACCAGTAACCGATAGCCTCCCCCTTCAATTATAAGGCTGCGTTACGATCTTATCGTAAGAGTATCATAAAAAAACCTGTTGAAAATGTAAATCGAAAACTGTGTAAGATTAACTGAAAGAAAAACTGCTCCCAAACATACAATAAAATTTTAATAATGAGATAAAATTGTTAGTAACGTAAGATGAAAAATTACTAGTATTTCCTTACAATTGTAAATATTATATTAACTTCAAAATTAATTGTTCTTTTAAGAAATTAAATTTTACATATATAATATATGTACATTTATAATATGAATATTACTAAAAAAAAAATTATATAAAAAGAAATACGAATGATAAAATAGTGATGTTTGATAAAAAAATAAATATGTTGTTTTAACGAGCGAAGAAGACCCTTAAAGTTTTCGCTTACGAGCCGATCGGAGCAGAAGGAAAAAAGACGCGGCCTTTGTTGTTGGAATAGCGACATTTGCGTGCGAGAGTTCAAGTGCAAGCCCCACGGGAGCTCGTGCGAACATTTTGGCCGTTCTTATCCACGCACGATGCACTTAATTGCATCTAACCGATCCGTGAGGATTTGCGCTAATCCGGCGATTGTGGACGGCGCGCCGTCGCGGCGCATCGCGTCGGGACGCATCTGTCGCATCTCGTTTCCCCTCTCCGCGGAATAATTGGTTATCTGTGCGGAGGCTCTTCAGTCTTTACCGTGGTGTACTCCCGTCCCGACGGGAGCAAAACTGTATCCTCTCGTTCTTCCATTTTCGCAAACGAAAAAAATTAAACGTCGCTCGATGATACAGATCGTTTATCGTAGTACACGTCACAATAAATAAATTTAAAAAAAAAGGATCTAGGATCAATTAGGATTCAACAATCTTTTACAATTTAAGATGTATCGGTATTCTTCAAAATCTGTCATATATTTTAATATATTATTTATATTGAAGGAAACAGCTGTAAATTCAAGAATTATGGTATTTCGGGATTTTCCGAATTAATAATGAAACATTATTTTCTTTTTTTTTTTTTTTTTATTAATGAAACATTATTTATATATTTTCTGGACTATCGATCTAATCACATCTTATACTTGTCCGTTTCTCGAAATGGCGAATGTATGCGCGTATGCGAGGATTAATGCCAGAAAGCCCTTTCGGGGCTTTCTGCCAGCGACTGTCGTTGTTAGCGCAATTTTAACAAATGTCAGTCACAAGGAACCGAGCGCTATCTTGTCCTGAGGCGGTGTAACGCGAAGGGCCCACCGATGAACCGGGTCCCTCGGCGTGGTGCCGTCGTGGTAACGTCAGCGGGGGGTCCGTCCTGCAAATTGATTTGCGTTCACACCCCAGCGGATCCACAGGGCGCGAAACCAGTGGCCCTTCCCGCCCTCCTCTCTCTCTCTCCTGCATTCACCCTTCAGAACCACATCATACATTTATTTACGCATCTCTCTGTTCTATATCAGCGGCCAGCATTGTTCGCCTCATTGAATTACCGGAAGCATGTGCTGCCGGTTATCACGCCTGTCGATCGCCCTACTTCGCGTTGTCGGATGCACGTTGGATGAACGTTGGATGTGTGTTGTTTATTGCCGATGTCGTCATCGAAGCGATAGGCTCGTTGTGACCCTTTAACCAATAGGCCTCTGTTGAACGATCTTTCTGATGTAACGTGATGTTATGAATGCTAAGAGAGGATAAACGACGCGTGTCAAGCCACATTATGCGTCGAGAAGGATTATAAATAGCGGATGCAAAAAATAGAAATTTATCTTATTACTACTAGGAGATTCGTAATCTTTCGAATGATACGCTTCGAAAAAAAAAAAAGAGAATTACATTATGCTTATATTTCATTAAAAATTATATATAGAATTATATATCTGATAAATTCTTAAATTTCTTCTCTTTTTGATTAAATTTGATTTTTATTTTGGGTTGGAAAAACTAATTTTTCTAAGCACGACAGAAATCTAATGGATTCGTCAACTCTCGTAAGATCGATCGATCCTTGACGACGATGTTTCATCAACGATCATCGTAACTCCATAGTTTTCGTCCCTTGCGAGAAGTCGGCAAAATTCAGGCGCACTTGTCGGAAATCCGGGGTGCGCACTCTTCGGGAGATGGTGTTAAATTCGATTACTTTCATTGTTGAGCTAACCCGGTTATCCCTCCGAGCTGACTAACGTAAAGAGGCGACTGTCCGGGGTCACGTACCTTCTTCTTATCCCTCTTAATCTCGTCCAATCCAGCGACAGTGTCTCCACTTCGTTGCCCAGTCTTAAAGGCGCTCTATTTTCCTTCCCTTATTATACACGCACGGGTATAAAAATCGTTGCGATTCGAACGAGACTGGAAGATTCTTGCTCAATTGCCTTAGATCTTTAACACGGCTCTACAATCTGCTTTTGTTAATAACGTTACATGCAAATTAAAACATTTTAAGTATTTACGTATTTACGTTCAAAAGATTTTAAAGATGAAAATTTATTTGCGTACGATATATTTATAATATTCAGAAATATTTGTGCAGATGTCAGGCTGGTACTGGAAGATGTGTCGTAGACAAGGCGCATCGAAATCAATGTCAGGCATGCCGTCTGAAGAAATGTATGCAAATGGGAATGAACAAAGATGGTGAGTAACAACATAGATATTTTTAATTTTTAATTTAAGAAAAAAATTTTCTTAAATTTTGAAATTATATTTAGAGATAATTAAAAAAAGAAGGGAAGAGGTAGATATGAAGAATCAAGTAAAATTAGCACAATAAATAATAGCATATAATTTTTTTAAATTATAAACAATCCAATTTTTTTTCACTTTGAAACTTTTGATTGTAAGTTAAAAGATATGGTAAGAGAAAGTTTTTATATTAAATTATAGTAAAATAGAATACAAAATATAATAAAAAGTATTTAAAAAAGATTCTTTTGTTCAACATTGGTTCAACAATGAAGATTAAGATTGCGCTATAAAGCGCATATTGTATAATAAATCCCCAAAAAAAGCGCGCGCCATTTTCCGGATAAAAATCGGCACGTTGTTGCGTCGCGATTCGATTCAATCGGAAGAATCTCCCCTTGCGACATCGAGTTCGGCAATAAGAAAGTTATCAACGGGACGGCGCTGAGGGTCGAAGCAAAGACGGATAAGAAGGGTAGAAACAAGAGGAAGACGGAGAGACAGGTGCGCGCCCGTGTCTCTCGCTGGAAGGCATTAAGAGTTGAATCGAAGGCTGTTCGGAGCAGCCAGACTTCCGCTGGTACAAGCCAGCTTTCCGCTCGCCCCGCCTTTATCCAGTTATTTATGTCGCGAACATAAAGGGCCCTCTGCCCGAATTCCGCTTCCCGCTTCTGCCGCTGATTGATTTCAGCATTACGGCCCGTATCCACGAAAATAGATAATCCGCCGGATCCATAACTCCGATTCGGCGACATTGTCTTGGAAACTCGGCAATAGAATCCCAATATCTTGGCGACGGTGATCGACGCGAGGCGATACCAACGTGTCATTCTGATCGATTGATCGACCAATTTCTTCTCTTTGAGGACAATCTTCGAAGTATCTGGCAAAAGGAATTAAAATTAAATTTTATCCAATACATTACATTATCAAGTAGAAAATGTAACACAATTATTGAGAAAATATACCATTAATTTGAATATAAAATATAAGATCAAAAGAAGAATTTTAGCTGCGTTACAAATCTGCGTTAAAAAGTAAACGGTGAAGAAACAAAGAGAAAATCTATTGAATTTATATATATATATATAAATTAAGGTAATTATTAGATACCAAGATGTATTCATCCCGAATCTTCTATACTTTTAGTGTTAACAACAATTAGAGGCTATCCATGTATATGTATATAAATATGTAATACTGATTGTAAGATATGTCCAAGTATATCAGGAACTAAACTCGCGGACAATAACTAAACGCTTGACGGTGAAACTTTTTTGCAATTCCTCGCAAGCCTGCACATCGCTCTTCGGATTTACGCGAGGATGGTGACTGGAATAATTACGACGGGCGGCATTAACGCGCGTGAAAGACACACACTCTTGTGTCACAAGCGCCGAAAAGGAGAGACTCGTGGCGTCCGCCGTGCTTTAATGGACGCGCGATTAGGGCACTCATTGTCGCCGGACCGGGCGCAATTTTTCCCGGCTTCCCTTTTAGCAGCGGCCCGGCAACGGGCGCGCAGTAATTTCGTAATAATAAAAAGCGTGTCGGTTCGCTTTACCTCCGGCGTGCGGCCTGCTGGGCGGCTTAATGGGCTCCTCTTGCTTCGTCGGGCCTCCGTTTCTTCTCTCCCTCTCTCCTTGCCGCCCTCGTCGTCCTCGCGCCAGAAAAGATAAACGCCCCCTCCCCCCCCCGTATGCTCAGTTTCCGTTTAATTTACATGCATTCTCGTTGCGAAAGACCGAACTGCTCTCTGCCCACCCCTTTTCTCTTCGACCTCTTCTTCGTTCTTTTAACTGACAAACGCGGCCGTCCTATCACTTTTCACATCTTCCTTAACACGACTAGATACCAAATATCTTTCATAATTTTATTTATTAAAAACGCTAAAAAAAAAAAATACCGCTCTTTTAAATCGGTTTTCAACAATTATCGGCGTAAATATTGTAATAATAAACACAAATAAATATGTAAACAGCACGCTTCCAATATATGATATACAAACTTTAAATAAGATATTTAAAATGTCTGAAAAAAAAACAGTATTATCTTATGAGATCGCGAATGCATTGTGAAAATCGATCGTTACACTAACAACCGTTAATAGTGCTTGCTCATATCTACAAGCATGATTCCATTGTTACCCCTCCGTAACATTTCTCGCGCGGATTCTCGCACGCCAGGAACGCGCGAACGCCCCCGTAGACAGATTGTTTCTCTCATTTGCATCGTCGTCGCGCCACGGGAGAGCACCCTTTCGCCCAATGTCATCCCGCTCGTCCTTTCTGGTTATCTCCGCCGGCAAAATCGCGAACGCGCCGGGGTCGAAGGGGGCGAGTCTCGGCGTGCGCATCGGGCGGTCGACCGCACGTTGCATACGTTTATTTCCTCCAATTAACCCTTCGGGATTCGTCGAGGGCCACGCGACCGTCGCTAACGACCGCAGTGTTTACGGCGACGACGAAGAGAACGAGCGCCGTCGAGCCGCGGCGAGCCGCACGAGCGTGAGCTTGCAAATGCGCTTGATTGGCTCGCCTGAGTGAAAAACGACCGGCGCTCTCGCGTTAACCCTTGCGATCCCGACCATCGTTTATTTCTGCAAGTTAGTTTACGGATATTTACGGATATCTCGAAAAAAGGAAGAAAGCACGCGCAAGGTGTCTCCCGTCCGACCCATGCGACTTTTTTCACGGGACAACATGGGTGATTCAGTTATTTTTTTTTTTTTTTTTTTTTTTTTTTCTAATAAAAAGTAATACGTTTTTTGCGCACTATGATCTAAAAAATAACATAAAAGGGTAGTTCGCGAGTATTGTATCGTGAAAAAGTACATAACGTCGAAGAACATAACGGATTTTCACTTTTATCATCACGTTGAAAAACGTGCTGACATAGATACGTCTATTTTGAAAAACTCATATACAATCACAGTTACATTTATCGATAGAAATCGGTACTAATCATTATCATTGAAGTGATTATCGAAGGCCTTTTTCGTCTCCTCACACGGATGATCGGTAAATGAAACCCTCGGGTGGTCGTACACGCCACATTATGTATTGCAAACAATAAGCGTCGCTGGCGTTGCTGCGTGCCCTGCTGAATTCACGCGTGTCAGACGCAGACTGTCGGCGTGACATAACATGGCGTTACGTGAGTTTGACGAGAGGGCGGCAGACAACTGCAAACTCCGTCGTTTCCCCGCCGCCCCGTGAATTCGCTCGACTAATATTTCAATAATATTTCAATCACCCGCGAATTCGACGAGCGGCACAATGTTCCCATTGTTCGCCGACCGCATCGACCTTTACGATGTATTCTCGCTCGAAGGGTCACTGGTTTTATTTTATTTTATTTATTTATTTTTTTTTTAAAGAAAGAACAAAAAACAAATTGCAAAAAAAGGTGACCGAGCGACGCGATGAATATGCATGCTCGTAGGAGTTTCGCCACACTCTGATTTCTCTCGTTATCAGTCAGTCGGAAAAACAATTCGGTTTTTAACGAAATATGAATTTTGCCATGATAGCTTTATTTATCACACCGATTCCATTGTTGCGCAATGGTTGATATAAAAAGTACGTATAGAAAATTGTTATAATATATGGTGTATAATTTTCATTTTTACAATGATGCGATGAATGCCGAATATTATAGTTCAAATATTATATTACAGTATAAAACTGTCCATTTTAGGAATTGATCTTTAAAGTTAGTTTGTTAAAAAAGTTTATATAAATATATGGAAAAGTTTCGTCTTAAATAAGCAGTAATATTAAATATTCTATATTAAAAATTCTATAAAATTATTGTTTTCTTTTCTTAGCTTTTAAATTAAAAGAAAAAGACCTTCTTTTTTTAAACTCAAACCGGCAAATAGGCTGGATATAATCTTCATTTTTTTTATCAGTAGTTGCCATTTTGTAGGAAGTCAATGATATAAAAATGAGATTTAGATAATACATTATTGTCCCAAATTTGAAACGCTAATGGATGGAATCACAAGTTTTACAAATTCTTATTATTTTATTAATTATCTACAAAAAATACTCGATAAATCTTGATAAAGTTAGAAAGAAGAAAATTAATAAATTTATAAAATTTTTAGCATCTTCTGAAGCGAGAACTTTGAGATCATTGTATTTATTTAAATTTTTTTTCATAAAATGACTTAAAAATCAACTTTTAAAATTATTGAACAGTATTTAAAATATATTCTATAATTAATATAATTAAGCATGAATAATGCAAAAAATGAATCATTTATAAAAATAATATACATATAAATAATGCAGACTTTATATCATGGTAACATTTTTTGTACAATTGACATGAAAAAATATGTAGGTATCGTGACATATCACAAAAACCATCAATAACCAATGATGACTTAATGATTCATCGATCACTGAATTTGCCTTTCGATTGTTGCACCTGCAAAAACACTCGTCGCGTCGATCGCCGATCAAAAACATCGAATTTGCAGTTTTGTCATACACATTCGTTACGGATGACGCAAATGTCGAAGATCAAAATGCATTTTTTAATTCTTTGAGAGAAGTGCTGATTCATATAAGAAACATATTAGTTATTATTTACACGACAATATTAATAGTTAACGATATTTGTCTACATATATATATATATATTTTTTTAACTTATCGCTGTTATAAATGTGCATGCATATTTTATTTATAAACGTGAAATCATGAAATTATAGCTGTTCAGAACGAACGTCAGCCAAGGAACACTGCCACTATCAGACCGGAAGCACTCGTTGAGATGGACCAGGAACGAGCGCTGCGCGAAGCCGCCGTCGCCGTAGGCGTCTTTGGGTGAGCGATAATTTATTGCCTTTCTTCCTGCGATTCCGAATCATTCGTTTATTCCTTGACCCATTTATGATCGCATACCATTATATTTTTTTAGATAAATTATTAAATATTAAAAATGAAACGATTAAAACAAAAAAAACAACAGAGGAAAAAGAGAGCAAGATAGAACGAGATCTATTTGACATATAAAATTAGTTATTTATTTATTAATTAATAGTGACTGAGACATTTACGCGGATCGATAGGTATCGGTAGGTATTTCGGGGAGGGGGGGGAAGGGGGCGTATCTGAAGTGCTCGGAACGCGATTACGTCGAAAGGGCAAGAGTGTTGAATGTTGGCCGCACACTTGCAAATCGCGTCACAAAGGCTCTACGAAATTTCAACTTAGACACGGTCGATTAGAGAACGGCAGGCGATGGAGACGACGATCGATAGTCACCTGTCGACGGGTGCAACCGGCAAGAGCAACCAGGGCCGACGACGTTGTTGGCACGTTTGATCTTCTGCTGGCGCACCAGGCTTACCTTTCGCCGTTGTGAGCGACACGCCGAGCGTGATCTATCATGAAAAATTACCTTTGACTAGTAGCCCGAGTAGGCGTAGCGTAGCGTTTTTCAGGTAACCGGCTGCCCAGGTTGGAACTAATGGAAAATCCATAGAGCGCCAAGGGGTGAACGTTAAAAGCGACGGCTGGCGTCCCGGCGCAGCGCGTCGTTTCTCGCCGAGTTATTATGCCGCGCTGCGTCGCTTACACACAAGCGACACAATCCTTCCGCGTAACGTAAGCGTTATTCTCGACACGGATTCATCCTTTGTTTGCATTTTTCGAGCGTCTAAAAATTCGAAAGAACGAAGAATTGGCAGCGTTACATCGAGAGGAATTTTCCGATCGATGGATCGTCTTCGTCTTATCAAGTCGACTATGTCAAATTCGCTGAAAGGGAGAAGAGTTTCATATTTTAGCAAAGGAAAAGGCTGTGTGTGATCGACCTACGATCCGATTAACTTAAAAAAAAGTTTAACGAGTATAGAGAAATTAATGAGATTAAGATAGAACGTTTGTTTAACGATTGGACGCATATCTATGTCAACGCGAGGATTCTACCCGTGCAATTTCATATTTACGTAACTGGGTATATAATCTATTGTAATGAAATGATTTACACTCCGCTTACGTGGTTTCATAGAACAATTCGATGTGAATCATGAGAGAAGAGAGAGAGAGAGAGAGAGAGAGAGAGAGAGAGAGAGAGAGAGAAGAGAGAGAGAGATCGTTTCTACTAAAATCAACCATTCGATTGCGTAAACGTGAAGCTTTGAAACTTGCACTGGAGCAGACACGCGTATAATCATCAATGACATCAGAACGTATAATTATACATAAATTAACGTCAACTCGAGATTATTGTTATGATTATAAGCGGACCAGTCTACTTCATGAAGACCAAAAAATGATGAACAAAAAAAAAAAAATTGTACAAAGCTAAAGAAATTACCTTGCTCTCACGCGGTAAGAAATATTCGGACAAAGTTTTACGGAAATGATAAATAATATTTATTCCATGTACAATAACGCGCTAAGAAAAAAAATGTTGCTATAAATGGGTTCGAATATTACACGTTTCTCATCGCGCTAGCAATCGATCTTGCTTTCTCGATTAGCTGAAGCACCGGACGGTGGATTACATACTTCATCGAAGTTTATCCGGAAACGTTAACTGGTATTCTTAACCCAGTGATTATCCTGATCGTTTGTTGATTACTTGAATAAACAATCTCCTGCGTCGCGTCATCACTTACATTTTGCTCCAAAAAATATCTGGAGATTGAATATGACACGACAGAAATGTGCATTTTGTTAATGCATATTTTATGGAACTCAGATTATCATCGTAATCACGGATTACGAAAATGATGAATATGATTAAATAATTACAGATTTTTAAAAAAGCAAGAAAAAAAAAAAACAAGTTGTGATCTGAATTAATTTATCATCTCTCTGTTATCTGTTAGCTCGATTTTACGAATCTGAATATATGTATATCGGAATAGAAATAAAAATTATTTACTTCTCAAATAACACACAGAGGTACAAAAGTATGTCTATTAATAAATATCTAAAGAAGAGCTGTTCGCGCGCTTTTGACGGCGTCACTTAGAAGTTTATGATATTCGAAACTAAAGCTCATAGCAAAGAAATTACGCTACGGCATGGAAATATTCCTTTAGTAATAGAAGAGTTGTATATGCGGCATGTGCGTGCGTGCGATTCCTGCGTGCAACGTGTATATATATATATATATATGTATATATATATATATATATATA
>NW_011933220.1:13541-25301 GCF_000187915.1 Pogonomyrmex barbatus | reverse complement strand
GATTCTTGTAACAAATCGCGGGCTTACGAGGTGTGGCTTGCGAGGGCGGATACCCCGGGATATTCTATTCGCACGAAATTGTTTTCGTCGATATGTTGATCCTCCGTTCAGAATTATTGACAGATACAGATCCACCAGAGTTGGACTCCGAGTGGAGTTCTTGGAGATAGCACGTGGCACGTGGATTTAGAGGAAGGTTATAAAAGATGTTATAGCGAAGTGAAAAGAGAGATTTACGATGTCGTAGAACATGACAAAGCGCAGGGATGAAGGTAGGTGCAATCATGAGAAAGGACACTCGACTTGAGAGAATTCCTATTTGCACTTACGAAAGAGGAAGTCGAAGTATGAAGAGTTAATAAAACGTTAATGTGAAATGAGTTTATTCCAGCAAACAAGAAGTTGCATTGTTAAATGCATAACTTCTCAAAGAAATGGTACCGTTAATATTTCATGCGGGAAATGACGTTTTTCCATAAAGAAGCAATGTTTCGCAGTTTATTGTGAGAGTTTTGCAAGGCAAGTTTACGAAAACCTAAATAAAATTTTCATATCGGGTCTTTGGTCTATTATTATTATTATTATTATTATTATTATTATTATTTAATTTTGTTGCAACACTGTTTAAACATCTTTTTTATCTTAAAAATCTTACTTGTCTTGTTTATACGGGAAAATATTTCGTAAAATTTCTTTTATAGGGAATAACGTAACGGTCTAAAGTGATAATGATATTGAACAAAGTATCATTAGATTTCGTAATACGGTAGTGTAATGGCGGCCGTAGCGCACGGACCGTAGAGCACACGTTCGTTCTCCGCAGGCTGGAATCTAATTACGCGACGTATCGCTATCACTTAAAAGGACAATCATGAGATTCCCGGGAAAATTATACTCATATTTCTCCTTGACTCGCGCGCGCGCGGAGTATCGTGGGCGTAGAATTAATAAATTCCATTTATTAAGACAACTCGCGGCATCCGAGGGGATTTTTAATTCACTTTGCGCCGCTGTGATATGGATTTCCCAAAGGTAAAGGCTGCTACCACGCATAATTATTCTCTGAATAATTATCAGAGAGATAGAGACAATCGTGTTCTGATTATATTTTAGGATAAAATAAATTAAACGACGGTGCACTTGAGTCGCAATCGAGTTAATTTAATTTTGAAAAATTACGGATAAACACGATACACGATTTATTGCATAATCACGAGATCGCATTTATTAAAATACGACCAAAGCTCTTTGCTGGAACCGTTGGACGAAAAATTACATGTCGAATAAGTGCAATTTTCACTTCAAATCTCTCTCTCTCTCTCTCTCTCTCTCTCTCTCTCTCTCTCTGTCTCTCTCTCTCTCTCTCTCTCTGTCTCTCTCTCTCTCGTTCAAAATTGGGGAGATAGTTGCAGACTACTCATACAGTATCATGTGCTTATAGTTTTACTCTCAAGTAACGTACGTCAAGTATGTCTAACATTACTAACATGCAAAGGTTATTCTTGGAAGCACATTCTTGGAAATGCATGCGGCGTTCATTGAGGTAAACTGCAATCCTGCATTTTTTTGTCATTAGGGAGATCGTCAGCGACCGTTTGTGGTATAAATAGAAATAGTTTATCGTGTGCTCATTGAATCCTTTCCTACGCTATTTTATGTAAATTACGTTATTTTATGTAAATTATAGCGATCAAAGCGCAACAGTAACTTTTAGAGTCGCTTTAATTTTGGAAGATCCTAATCATTTAGAGGATTGCTTTAAAGGGAAAAACATTTAGAAAAGATTTTATGCAAATGCATGAGTAATCCGATCAAAGGTATGGAGGTACCTAAGAAAAATCTGCGAGAGACAAAAGAGTAAATTAATATAAATTGGACATGTTATCTGCGCAAATGATGGAATAATTTATTTATTTTCAAATTTATTTATTTTTTTCTTTTTATTTATAATCGTTATAAAGCCATTCAAAGCAGTGCTACTTTTAGAGTTCCTTTTTATATTCACTCTGCAAAACTTTATGTTGAAATAGCGCGTTTCTATTTTGATAAATGTAGAATGGAAAACCACAAAAAGTTAAGCAAGAATGGGAATTGCGCAGCTCTGCCATTTTCCTTCACTTAATTAAAGTATTGCCTCATGTACTTTTAATTTACGTCCAGAAATTTAAATACCTTATTGATATTTTCGTTGTAATCCTTCACGAAAACATAAAGTGCAAAATGTCAAAGCCGATGTTCTTGGAAAAAACATATTTTAATAGAATTATCAAACTTCGTGCTAAAGTAATAAAGTAATATAATTTGCAAAATGTCAGAAAATTAAACAGTGACCATTCTCAATTTATTATTGCAATTATTGGAATTTACATTCACAAGAATTATTATTTAATGATTATTAATAAATCTAATCTATTTACGGTTTTGACATTCTTCCTGCAAGCAGAAATGATGTGTGCATTAAATCAGATATATACGAAATTTTATGCGTTGCGTAAATTGACACAATTTGCAAATCGCGCTTGTTATTTAATATCCTCAAATATTTATCCTGTCCATCGAATCTCGCGTTCGATGCAGCCGATTCGCTCAGAATGTAGGACACACGCACACTGACACACGCACATTAAACATAAACGATGACGAACAACACCTCGATTTTTCATTGCGTATTATTGAATTTGAAATATAAATTTACAATTCATTCAATTGACTTACTCGTTACTTAACGCAAATATAACTTATTGCAATATGTAACAATTATTGAATTAATTGTTCAACAGAATTCTTTTCGCTATTCATTTACCTGGTTAGATATTATAATTATCTTGACTTGAAAGAAAATAGGAAAATCAAAGAGTAGAGAGTTAGATGTGTAGATGATTTAATTCGCAAGATGTCCCCATAAAAATTAAATATATAAGATGAAAATTTGAAGAATTAAATAAATCACTGGAAAGATAACAAACTTATGTGATGCAAACGTAAAAGCATTCTGGATTCATTATAAAATTTATATAATAAAATGTTAGAATTTATTGTATGTAATTTATTTATTATATTTGAAAAGGACTATTTTCTATAAATAATTTTAAGGGAATGTTAATTATTTTAATTATTTATGCATTGTAAATTTAAAAATTTTATAAATTTTCACATGACCGTAGGACACACCTACACGCAAATTCCGCCTAAATATATTCATATATTCTTCTCATATCTCTAAGAATAGACTTAATATTATTTGATAGAAGGTGAAGCATATTGTGCGCTTGAGAACTTCACAAAAACTTCACATGCATTGCAGGTTTGTCGAAAGTGTGCGTACCGCGAGTACTTGAATGGACCGTTCTTACTCCGATACGCCCTCGACGTTTCCACCCTCATTTACCCCCACGCTCTCGTACATACTATCTCTCGATTCCCCTCCCTCTCTTTCCGTTCACCCTTCCGACTACGTTTGTATACACAGTGTTCCAAAAATTGATCGTAGAGGGGTACATATTTTTAAATAATAAAACTCATTCTACATTTTTTATTACACCATTGGATAGACAAAAACGCGTTTATTACATATATTTAATATATTAAAAAATCCTATGTAAAAATAAAGAGAGACAAAATAACAGTTACTTAATATAATAACAAATACTTTGTGTTTAAATAAGATAAAATTATCTTTTCAATTAAATAAAAAAAGATTATACCTAAAGATTATACATAATAAGTAGCGTTTAAGTAAAGATTATAATTATAAAAAGTTGAAATAGATAAGTTAAAACGCAGATAAATTAAATTTAAAATTGACATTTCTTTGTAAAAATATTTTATGTTTAAAAAAGACTAAATTTTTTTTATTAAAAATTATAACTAATAAAAAAATTAAAACTAACATTAACTTATGACACACACGCGCATATCAAATTATGTATATGTAATTTTATAATCAACAGAAAAATTATTTTCTACAATTTCTAACATTAACCTAATAAAAAAATACTGAAAAATATTGAAAAATCTACATGCAAGAAAAGCTCAATACTTTTCTATTCGCAGAGGATATTTTATGAACTATAAAGCTTTCATAGTATGTCACGATCAATCTTAACTATAATTTAACTTATATCAAAATTTTGCATATTGATGCATTCAAGTTATACAACTTTCTCAAACTCAAATCTGCATCAGCATTTTTCGCCTACGAAGTAATTATTAAAGATCAAGAGGATCTTGAGTAAATTCTTCACAAGTAGAGTTACCAGGTATTCCTAAAATAGATTGAATAATTAATTTTATTAGAATTCCGTATACACACGGAAACTTTTATAATATTTCTATATTAAGATATATCGCAGCTTCATCACGAAAAGTGTTTGTAACGAAAAACTTAAAGTACTTAGTAAAGAGAAGAAATGTTACGAAACAATCCGATTTTCTTCTAGTAATAAAAGAAACGAACTCTTTTTTTGCGCAGTTTCCTGACACAGAATGAATATCTTCAAACGTATTAACGTAATTTATGTGATAACAAAAATGTAAAATTTGCCACCACTTTGTCGTATGTACGACAACACTTGCAATATTATACCTTCCTAAAGGGATCACTGGTGGAAAAAAGGAGTCAACAGCCGAATGATTGATAATATAATTTCCCAATAACTGCCACCTACATTTGGTCATCCGGGATCTGTAACTTCCCCGATCCCGATCGACTATTTCGAGGAGGACTTCTAGGGTGGCACAATGTGCGTCACTGCGACGTGACACCCATTGTTGACACGACACACATACATTGTCCCGCTATAATGGCGTCAGATGCGAAGCACAAAGCCCTATTTTATGAGAGAGATTCGTATTTCGATGCGAGCCCAATGAGAGAAATTGTCGATGCGAGAAACTTTTCTGATTCATTTGCCGCCCGGTCGTAATTACTCGATCGACATTGCGCGATGCCCTTTCCTTCCACGATAAAGAATGGCTAAATCTATTTAGCTTAACGCGCGAAATGAATCAATCTGCTTTTTCCTTTTTTTTTTTTTTTTTTCTTACTTAGATGTGCGTTGATATCATAATCTAAATCAATTTTTACAATTTTTTCAGCATCTATCAAACAGCGTTTTTTTTTTAACAAAACATTAGACGAAGTATATTTTATCCTATCAAATTGTATTATTTCTTTCGGCAGCAAAAAATTATAAGTAATTAAAAGCTGTGTTTAATAATAAAAGTAATAATTTAGAATCTTGTTATGAATAAAAGAAAATTTAAAACCATAGAACCGCTTATACGTACTTTAATAGAAATTGAGAGGACATAAACATTAATGTTCTATGTCCTATAATATTATAATACAATGCAATGCAAATTTTAATGATATATTTTGTAAAATTACATACTCTTATGTTATTTTAAATAATTTTGCTTATTACTTATATGAAACGTCACACATACATATACCGTCGCGTAATCGCAATTTCACATTGGTTTCATTATAAGTTTTTATCGTAAATTGATAACAGATCTCTTTTTATTGTTGACAATGAATGATATCGTGGTTATGTTCTAAAATTATTCTCGACCGGACGTAGCCTTCGTCGAAATGTGAAATAATTGGCGATATAATCTCGCGATTCACATCGCTCTAATTTTCCTGCTGACAGCGTACGCTTCCAATTCAATATTAATAGATCCGGCATTGTCACATATATCTCGTTTCATTCTTTGAAATAACTAACGTAGTACAATTCATTTGTGCTGTGTCATATCAAACAAAGTAGGCGTTTCGTTTCCCTGAAGATCGTAATCATTCTGCGAGATTGGTTGATATCAAAAAGACGACTCCTGGAAAGTTTCCTGGCCAGCTCCTTCCTTCCATAAATTATTTTTTTATTATTTTGATATATGACCAACACCGATTATTTATATTTATCATTAATTATTGAAATTAATATGTCACCGTTAATTAACTAGAATTAATACTTTAATTTGACAAAGAAATTATGTCATCATATTTGTGTTGTAAAATGTGTTCACCTTTGTAATGTTAAATATAATAAATAAAATATAAATGAATTAAACACAAATAAAACGATAAATCTAAAGTAAATAATAATAATGTTGAGTAATATGCAATTAGTCGGTAGATAAAAATCTTCATTCAAAAGAAGACTAATGTTTCGCGGTGCGAAGGTGAGTTCTGATTTTCTGCCCGGGCTTTTTTCGGGAGCACGATGTATAACCTGGTTGCAGTCAATATAGCTTAAAGAAGCTGAGTTTCAGCTCGCCTGCGCAACAAGTACTCCGGGAGTCAAAATCGTTATAGCTCGTTTCGCTGTGGCTTCTCACCCTCGACTATCATCGCGGCGCTTTACCCCTTAAATCTGAAATCACAGCCGTGAATGAATTTCGCAGCCTTCGCGAAAGAAGAAACCTCCTATACCGTAATTATGCAAATAAACAACAAGTCCTCAACTCCTCTGATATGATTGCACGTACTCGATTTATCGCACGTACTCGATTTATCGCACGAATAACAAATACAGTATATTTTGCACATTGTTGTTTTCCACGCAACCCCTCGCTTTCCTGGAGACTGACAAAAACCGGCTGAACGTGAGATTAAATAGCCGTCGATTCAATTCGCGCCGTTTATTACTTTTCGTCCGTCTTTTCAGTCACGGTAAGATTAGGGTGGAAATCCCTTTTGGAAGAGAAACGACTAAAATGGGAAAAGTTCCCGAACATTTTATCGCGTCGCGAGCTTCCGTCGCTGTCTGTCCGCCTCATTGGACTTTTTTACTCCAAAGTTCGCAAACTCGGAACTCGCTCCCTTCAGCACTTAGCCGCTGGAAAGTTCATTAATGTAATTAAGGAGCCACGAGGATGAAACGAACATAAGTGCAAGTCTGATCTAACTCCGTGTTTCAATGGAACTTAAATTATCTGAATTATACTGAAAGGATTTCTCAATAAATGAATATATCACCGTTACTTTTTACGTACCTTAACTTCATTGTTATTTTTGCGTCGGCAACTTTTGCCTCAACAATATCGGGTAAACGTAAGTAAAATTATTCAACTTTACGCATCCGCTCCAGTTTGAAATATTTAAACACATTTATAACCTTATATATATATATATGTCGCAATTTGACATTTAATTAGTATTGTAAGATATAACAAAAATAAATGTACGTAATTCGCGAAGCTGACATTAATCAATATCCAATTGTGGGCGAATGGAATGTCTGAGAAATCTAACTGGTGAAACGTAACGTGGCGGATAATCTGACGCGCGATTGGATTTCTCTTTTAGCTCTTCCGACGGCGCAATTTACTTAGATCAACAGGAAGCTATTATTTTCCGAATGGCGATTCTATATGTGCCCGTTCGCCTCAGCCACAATTCCTTTCGCAATTTCTCCTCTGGCCGGCTCGGATACGTGGGCGAAAAAATATTAAGTTAATCTCCCCTATGTAGCCGTGCGAGGCTAGCCTTTGACATTTCATTTCATATGATGCAGTGCTTACCCAGACCTCGAGGAACTCGCGTAATGGGCGTCGCGTTTATTTCCGGAACGTTTACGTCGAGCGCTGCAATATTTTGATCGCGCACCCGCTGCTTTTCCGACGCGCATTGAATAAAATGTATCTCGCGGAAAATCATCTCTCGTCGCACGTTTCCTAAAATGCAGTCGGGATGCAATGTGGAGAAGAGGCGGAAAAAGTTCTCTGCGACTTTCAAACGAGGCAAGGACTCCGTTAAATCATCAATAGAAAAGGTTTTCAGATATTCTGAGAAAGTTAGACATCTTTTCCATTTTCATTCATCTACCGCCTGATCCCGATTAATATCGAAGAAATCCAATCGTTCCCCGTTCACTTCAAATGCTTCTTTGTGACCTATTTGCATTCTAATTGGAAAGTTAACTAAATAAAATATTTTTCTTCGCGTTTATTTTTTTATATTTAAAATAGAATAGAAATAAAGAAATATATTTATCAGTTTGATTTCGAAAATCTGAGAGAACTAATTGCTACATTTATGTGCGATTCGTCTAATCGGTTTATCATCTAATCATTTGTTTGTTTATCATCACATTTGACGTGCCCTAATCCCTAATACCTTTGAGAAATAACGAGTAATTTCATGATCAGTCATCAATTACCGAACGTTTCACAAAATTCGTGCGAGGGCTCTCCGACAGATAACTACGTCACTGACACGAGGGGTGCAGTTTCCCGGACGTACGTTCGTCCGTAGGATGGTTTTCAGGGGAAAATTCAGCAGCAGGGTGGTGCGACAGGAGGGGGTGGACGGATCTGGAGAGGAATCCTGCGCGAAGGTGGAGTCCCCGAATGTCCCGAAAAAGAAGCGGAAGAATCGCGATAAGCGTGACGGAGAGCGAAAAAAAAGGGCGACAGAGACGGAGATAGAGATATGTGATCGAGAGTGGCGTAGGAAAAGGAGTGTAAGGAGAGAGAGGAGGAGGAGAGGAAAGAGGAGAAGAATGAGGAAGGGAGGAGGTGGAGGAGAGGGAAGAGAGGGTGGGGAGGAGAGAGAGAGAGGAAATGGGCCGAATGAGAGCATGAACGGGGCGAGAGAGAGCGAAGTCCCAAGAGCAACCCCGTTTCACGAAAGGAACAGGGACCCCGGCGGCGTGATGGCAGGATCGACGACGGGGGCGGCGGAGAGGGAAGGTGTCGCGGGGGTGGGTTTTGTACGGCCAAGGCAGTGGAGCCGCGGACAGTCGCCTCGACGCTACCATCTCTCTCAGTTGCTCCACGGTTTCCGGACACGGCGGACAGACAGGCAGGTTAGTGAATCCAATTCTCGTTCATTCACCAGCCAGCGCGTCGTCCCTCCGTCGCGCCCGTCCCTTCCGATCTCTATTTCCGTACACCTTTCCTTCTCCTGTACACCCCTCTCTCTCTCTCTCTCTCTCTCTCTCTCTCTCTCTCTCTCTTCCCTCCACACGTCGCTACGTTACTACGTCGTTCGTTACTCGTTCGTTCCGTTTCCGTACCGGCCGACCGTCCGTTACCGTTTACCGACGGTTCGTTTCGGAAATTGCGTCCGTAGGTTACGTTAAACTAAGGTACGTTACCGGACAACGGTAAGGTAGAGGTAGTAGTAATCGGTAATTCGTTTAAGGACTACTTTATTTCCTCGGTTAGACCGGTAGTAGTAGAGTAGTAGTAGAGTAGAGAGAGAGAGAGAGAGAAGAGAGAGAGAGAGAGAGAGAGAGAGAGAGAGAGAGAGAGAGAGAGAGAGAGAGGGAAATCGCGGAGAGAGAAGCATCGCGAGGCCTCTAAACGTCGCCGTCCGAACGTCATAACTGACGGGTGTTTCGCGCCGCGCTCCTCGTCGATTGATGAGAATTAGGCATACGCGCTCTCAGCGATGCACAACCTGTTATGCCAATGTTGCAGAAGAGGCGATACCGACATATAGGCAAGGGCATTGAGATTCTAAACCGACGAGGAGGAATGCAATTGTGTCTAATGAGATTGCCGGAATTAGAGCGGGAGAATTAGAACGGAGGTATAGTTCGCGAGACGTGAAATGTCATACGAGAGAATAAGTGACAAATGATTTTTCGGTAGACGAACGTGTCGATTATGGGCTGATAGTGACGTGATTTTTTTTTTAAGAAAATTAAAAATTTACCAACGTACTGAATTTTTTGGGTAGCTTCTGAGCGATAATTACTTTGCGATTACGATCCTTGCAATTATGACGAGATCCTCTCGTGACAAAGATAATCTTGGGAAAAAAAAATTTAAATAAGCACTTTGAGAAATTATTAAGTTTATTTGAAACGTATATATTTTATTAAATTTACAAAAAGTATTTAGATAAAAAAAATTTATGTTTATAAAATAGGAAAATATGTAACAAAGTTAGAGACAGAACTCGCGGATTTAAATAAAAAGTAGTGACGTAAATTATAAATCGGGAAAGTGCCGTCGCTACGCCTCAAAATTCACGAACGAAAATTTGGAGGCGCCGAAAAATTTCATCGCGTCTACATCACGCGCGTGCTAACGAGTCGTCCTAGATTTGCTAAAGTTTAAGATTCGTTTTCCCACTCGTTCAGATAATACCAAGCGTAACCTTGAACGAAAATAGAACATTTTATGATTAGCGCTGCGGGAGTTACTACGTTCATATATGAATGGTCATAAAACCCTTATTGTCCCATTCGAGGCGATCGAAAGTAGGTCAGTTTCCAAAATTGGAAGCCGTCGATCGGTGAAAAAATGTCGACGCGAATTTTAACATATGGCCACCTCACGCACACAGGCGACGAAATTCTGTTATATGTTACTCCATGTTGTTCGCGCATTCCACATCGCCGTTCCCACATTTCGAAAAAAATATGTCGACTCGTTGTTGCTGACTTTTATCTTCGATCCTGCGGAGAGAGAAATTGCGAAAACGCTACGAATGTACGACTCGCGTTAGATCCAATTAGGCTCCAGCACGCACGAGGATGGGTTTTACATCCTAATTACGTGCTTCGTTGTCAGCCATTAATCACGGTTTAACTTCGCTGAACTATATTGGTACGCCGTCGATGTAATGAATAAACACGCAGGCAAATGCGATAATATCCCCGATAGCACGTTAGCCTGATGTAACTGACAACATTTGCAAAATGTCAGTCGCGCACGAGTGACGCATTCTGCGTAACTCTGCTTTTGCGAGCTATCCAATCGCATTTTGATTAACCATACAAAATTGTATTACAAATATCAATAATCAACAACATAGCGAAAGGTAATTCGAACGAACACAATTGTGATTTAATAGAAATTTGTTTGGCAGAAATTGTCAGAATAATATATCACGCTGTTCTTACAATCAGTATTGAAAATTTAATTGTTACATTTCTTTTTATTTTATAATTTTATTTTATAATCAATAACTTTGCAATTTTATTATTTTTCAGTACGCATTTAATTTTTTACGCGGGATAAAAAGCAATTATTTAATAAATTATAAAATATATATAAAGAAAGATATATAAAATTTCTGCCGAGCGTCGAATGAGGGAAATAAAATTCCGAATAAAAGCAGAACGTGGAATTAAACTATTTGTAATGAAAAAAATAACAAATGGTCGTATAATATACATCGTGCAGTGTTGCGTATGTATTTGCAAGCAACAAATCCGGGTTGTACCTGTCGGATTCGAATCTCACTTGTTGCAACCTTTCTATTTCAACACGCTGGCGTGAAAAGGGCTTTCGAGAAAGATCGTGTCATTTTTCGTCCTCTTTCCGCCTAACAAATCGGCTTAACGTTTTTCACTTTTTCCCCGTCGAGGTTCGAATGATTTATGAACCTCACCGTAATGTGAGAAACGTAATTCCTACAGAACAATGATCGAATATGATGTATTTAATAGAAATCAATGATCTGCAAGAAAAGATTTCTCGATTCTTAAAAATTGGACTGCTTACATGATTTTTATTTTTCATCTTAAAGTTTTATCAATAATAAGAACCGTCGAATAATTTTTTGCCAGTTTTTGTTGTAAAATTTATCCTATTTGTCAAACGTAAATGAATCAATATTATCAAAAGGTCATTAAGGTGCGATTAAAAAGTACCCGCGCAAAAGATTGTTTTATTTAAAATCAATGACAATATTCTAAAATTTATACGTTATTAATATGCATAATATAAAAAGTGCATCATTGATTTTCTATAACTAAAATATTTATTATACATATGTTACTATAACTATTAGATTAT
>NW_011933220.1:0-13007 GCF_000187915.1 Pogonomyrmex barbatus | reverse complement strand
TAGATCTTTCATCATGTTTCACTCTAATTTATTTAATTTAACAAATGTACGTACTTACAAATTTATATTGCGTATTGATAATACACGCACGCAAATCGTTTGTGTACTTAGTATTTGAATATATCGCAGACATTTATTTATTTATTTAATACGCTGTGTGTGTGTGTGTGTGTGTGTGTGTGTGTGTTGCGTGCGTGTGTCATTGCATCGATTTTGTCTTTTCTAGATGAAAACGTGGATAAAATCTGATGCGCAAAAAATATAAAAACACGAGGGACGAAATCGAGAAGTGTGCGATTGTGTTGGTGCGCGGGGGCGCATGGAGATTTACGATCGATCATATATTCACGGCATTTACCGTTATCTCTTTTATATTGACGCGCTGTTTAGCACATTTATCATCCAGCACCGTCACGTCGGGCTGTAGAAAAGTCCTTTTATTGCGTGCGATGGCATAAAGATACGGTGGAAAAGCCGCGCGCTAAGATAAAATCAGGTATCATAAACCGTTGAACCCCTCTGCTTTATGGATCAGATCCGCTTCCAAAATCTTTTTGAATTTTAAATTTTCATCTAATCAGTTAAAATTTTATTTTCCTCAAATTTCCCAATTTATTTGCGATATTGTATAAAGAGGAACGAGAAGATTTATCGCCAATAATTCTGAAGTTACTAAAAATGACGCTATAAAAAGGCACTTAATAGTATTATGTAGAGAGCATCAACAGTTTATAATAATTTGAACATTAATATACCAGATTTGAATTCTTAGAGAAAGAATATGAGAGAGAAGTTTACTTTGGACTTTTTATAAATGAAAGAGTAGCGTCTTTAATTAAAAGTATACTTCTTTAAAACACTTTTAATAAACACGTTATGATTTATCAAATAGTTATAAATTAAAACTGTAATTTTTTATAAAATAAATATTAATAATGACATTCCAGTAAGAATATTATGATTGAATAAACGTAAAAAAATTAAAAATTAAAAATATTTTTCTGTGTATTTAAGAATACACAGAATAAATGCAAATTGTAATACCTGTCTGTTACAATTTATCGTTTTATTAAAGATGATATACTGTGTTAAAGAGATTAAAAGGAATTTACTGTTTTCTTGTAGAACAATCGTAGATTGTACACAAGAAATAATCATAAATCTTTATGCAACACAAAATGTCAAACTTGAATACAGCAGGTGTTACTGTTAAGTGCATATTTATTTTTTTGCTTACTATTTGCAATCTAGGAAATATCAATTAGGAAATATCTAATTTAATAAAATGCTGCACATTCATCTATAAATGCCGGTAGTCACGGATTTTTTATTTAACTAGACTTTTAATCAACGATCTTTTGCAAATAAAAGTAGCGGAATATCTAAATAGAGAGATTCAGAGAGATAAAGAAATCCCTTGATGCCTCTTCAATAAACATACTTTTATATAACACGTTAAAGCAAATTTATTTTTTCCTCATTTCTAGATATTCCTCTGATAATAATTTGAAAATTAAAAATTTCTCTTTACGCAAAGATTTATAGATGAACTAAAAAAAACTTTTTTTATTATTTTTTTTAATATTCTTATAAAAGTATCTATTATACATTTAACAATTTAACAATTGATATTTATAGTAAAAGTTAAAAATATATCATTTGTTCAAATACAAGTAAAATTAAAAAGTAAGTTTCGTTTCGGCGGAAAAATTGAATTATCAGTTTTTTTCGCTGCACATATAAAAACCAATAAAAATCTTTAAATCCATCATTTTTCTGCACCCGGTGGTGCACGACGAGCAAAAAAAAACTGAATGATATTATAACACTGCGAATAGAGGTGAAAAATTTTTTAGCCGAGAGATAGTTTTTTGTGGATGGACCGCACGGGTGGTTTTTGTCCATTGTAAAACTTTAATTTAAAGGAGCTCTGCTCCGCGCGAAATCGAGCGAGCGCTAAGCTACGGCCGCCAAGACTATGCGTGTCACGTTTATGCCAAACGGCGAGTGTCATTGCAACAATAAGGAGAACAAGATAGATTGCGCTTAACGCTCGGTGAGGGGAACAAATACGGCGAGTTCGTCGCGCGTGGCTTACGAAGTACTACTTGACTTTAGGCTCGCGTTCCGCAGCCTGGAAATAGCTATCTTTGAATTGTCACCGGGAATAATTTGACTTTACACAACTTTAGCATATGTACCGCCGGGAGTTCCTGAGAGAGAGAGAGAGAGAGAGAGAACTCTAAGGCTAACAAATTACCGATTGAATGGACAAATTACCTTTTGCGAATGCAACTGCAAACTGGCGCATCGCCATAGCGGCGATTAATCTCCAACTCCAATGAATGAATGCCCGACGGCGGATGAATGCGCGATTCGAACGATAATAATTTTATTCCCATACAATTCCTTATTTCCACGCGTAATACCGCTAACAATGAACTCGAATTAATTGCGAAGTAAAAAGCCTTTACAATCTCTATTCGCGCTCTATTAAAAATTAACTTATAACGGCTATCGCTATCATCATAGTTTTATCGAGTGCTATAAATAAACGCACAAATGCAGAGGTCTAATTAAATTATATTATAATAACTTAAATTTATTAAGAATTAAATTATTATAATAAATTAATGGAAGATACAAGTGGCACGTGAGCTCTCCATTCGTTTTGAATGCGAGTATTCTTATTTAATACACGCTTGCAATGTTGAATAATTCATTTAGATTGTTGTTTCTCTACGTTTGATTTAAGTGTATGATGATAGGAGATGCATTTTCCCGGCCTTGTACGCCGGCATTGACATGACAATCTATCTGAAATATCTGTTGTGGTTTCTTATTGTTGCTCCAACACATGCCACATGCGTGTCGCTCCAAATATATTCTATTCGCTTCTTCGATTAAATACGCCGCAAATAAATAGTGAATCGTGGTCGCATTCTGCTCGCGTTCGTAGAAATTTCAATGTAAGTGATGCAGTTGAACATTTTCACAAACCGATATTCACTTTAATTAACAGTTTACAAGAATTTAAACGATAAAACAATAAACAGCGTGGAATATTAATCAAGTAATCCGTTTGTATTGTACGTCTTATATTATTATCCTTCTTTTTATTTATCATCCTTATATATTATTATCTTTATATTTATCGAAATGAGAGAGGGAAAAATCCAAGATACTTTAGCCTTCAAGTTTAAAATACTTAGAGATATCTAATAATAATGTGCAGATAATTATTACGGCTTAACACATTACGTGTTGCTTAAAAAACGAAAAGCAAAAAGAAAAAAAGTTTTACATACAAATATTATTGTATAAAATATGAAAAACACAATATTGAGCAAAGCGAAGTAAAAGAACTTTGCTTTTACGAGAGAAATTTGAAGCGAGAAACTTCCACGATTGAAACGGACATTTTATTTTCTCCAAGCGGCTTCTGTTAACTCCGATAAAGTTCGAACAATCATTTCGGACGGTAATTGCTACAGTCTGTTGACCAAAGGCGATGCCGGATGAATCGTCTGAATGAAGGATCGATCCTGTGGAATAGGCAAAAGTACCGCAATATTCTTGCCCTCGCACGCTTATCTCTCAAGTCAAGATGTCAGCCAATTCTCGTTTATGCGGAATAAGAGTCGATGAAAAATTCCTGCCTGAAAAATTCGCGTAACCAAGATAAGTAACCTTTCCCCCTTCGTTTTCTCTTTGTTAATTGACTTTAATTGTTCTACAACGAAGGGACCGTCTAGCGGTACCGCAAACATAATTACAAAAGTAATTACACATAAACGATATATTATCCTTAAAAAAATTGTAATCTCTGAAATTTATAAGAGACAATTTAATTAATCGGCAAAATATCGGCGAAAGAAAAATTTATAAAATTGCGCAGGCTTAATTATTACGTTCTCGTGAGGAGTAAGCAAACTTATAGTAATTAGCGCTCCTTCTCGCGACCCAATTTGGACGGTGGCAGATATCTCGCATCCAGCTGTCGTCGACAAGTAAAATTGAGAATATCGCGCGGACGGATTTACAGCAGTTACACTTCAATTACGTGTCCCGCTCACGGTATATCTGTATATGTCGGATTGAGTCGGAGCGATGCAAAATGCATTAAAGCGGCTTGCACGCTGTTTATCGTGAAAAATCCAGAGCTTTTTCAGCGGGCTGCGTTTTTGTATTCACGGGAACGTCACCTTTCACGACCAGCGCGTCTCTACTCTATAAATACAATTTACGCAAGTCGGAATAAAAACTTGCTTTCATTCAACTAAAACGAGTCTTCTAAAGTAGGTAGATCCATTTTTCTTTATGAAACTCCACATGAAAATATATATATATATCTAGAATTGTTAAAATAATTTTGATCCATATATTCTTTTGTGATGATACCATTCAATTATTATGTGACTTTAATAGAATCACATGATATTTGAGAAAACCGGCGACGCGAACATCATACACACACACACACACACACACACACACACACACACACAAAAGAGAAGTCTCTATAGAGATTATTTATTTTATAATAGAAGGAAATGTCAAATGATATATTCAGCAAAGAATCGTACTACAAATCTCCAGTTCGTGGAGCTGGAATATCGATTTTATTCACTTGCTTATATACGGGACTTCCATTTCCGTGAAATAAGCGAGATTGAAAAGTGTGGAAGTGCGCTTCGTTGTATTACTTCGAAGGAATCGATTATCCGCGAGGATCCCTGTTTTCAAGGTAATCCAGATCGAAATCGATTTTCTCGCGAGTTCGCCATTTCGTCGTTCGCGACTTTACGTTTTTTTCGCAGGTGGTTTCGTTCTTGTTCGATTGATTTCTCTCATGAATCTTCAATAGCGTTGCTGATAGCGCAGCCGGCTATGGGATTGTCGGGCGGATGTCGACATGTGTAACGGTGCAGATGCAAAGCTTGAATATGCATAGACCGTTCTCCGATATAACATGCCGTTCCTTCGGAATATATTTACCGGCGAAAACACATGTTGCTCGGCTCGAGCAACGGCGGCCACGGCGGCTTAATAATAAATCACGATGTCGAACGCATCGCTACTGCCACGAGAACCCGATCATGTATGATGTATTCAATAAAGTAATCATTCTTGAAATTGATGTATCACCACCGCGAACGCTTAAATGCGCGCCTTCAGCCTTACAACAACGCCTTAATTCCCCAAAAGAAAAATTCCCATGACGAGGATAAGAATAATTATTTCCATTTTATTTACATAAAATATAACAGAAAGCCAATACTGTATCATAAAATTTCGAAAAGTATATTCAAATTTTTTGCAAAAAAACGATGACTTTGAGTAATTGATATATATTTTTAATCGGCTAATTTTGGTATTCGTAAGCCGTTAAGTATCCTAATAAATTAATCGCGATATAAATTAATCACAATGTATATTAATTTTATTTCTATACGACTGTAAATAAAAATTCGAGTGCAGCTGTGCTTAAGGCACACGAGCGGAATATATTTAGCTGGTGATGAAAGCACGTGTCACTCCGTTAAAGAGCACCAGATCCTGATAAAACCCGATAATGAACGTACAACGCCATGTACGCCGCGTCTCATGAGAAATCATCAATAATGGATAGGCGAATTTCGCGTGATATGAATGTAAATGCGGGACAATGCGAGATCTCTCTGTAAAAGTGCAATAACATTCAGCCAGCCCGCTCGGGAGGGTCCAATCCAATTGCATTTCAACAACGACGCACGTGCGTAATAATCACACACGGTGTGCACGGATGTGAAAGAAATATTCATTCCCCGGGGCGGGGAGAAGGAGGAAAGAATCTGATTAATCCCCAACATCCTATAACATGATTATTACTTGTGCGGAATAAAGCGCATCATTACAATGCTGCCTTTTATTGGAATAATTGGAATTTAGCTGAAGCTAAATTTTAAGCTGAATGTGGAAGAGAATATGGCGCTTCTATCGTGCTTTTGTTACAGAAAATCGTGAGTTACTGAAAATATATGAAAAAAAGAGATTCTTCAATTTTGAGTTTAGAAGATAAAAAAAATTATATCGTACTTCCCTATTCTTTTTTTTTTTTTTTTTTTTTTATTCTTTAGAACACACACGCGATAATACACGTTGACTTTAGCTCGCAGAAATGTCAGAAAAGAAATGTCATAAGAAATGTCATTTAACGGGCGACAATACGAGCAAGCGAAAATAGATTATTATCATCCCTGTTTCGTGAATAATGAGAGAGTTTGGTGCGATGCCTCAATCTCAGGCCCTTCGTTTCAACACTACGGAACTACACAATGAGAGCTTCCGCGGCAGCGTGCTGTTTCCGTTTCGCACACACTTTTCATCGCATCAATGCACATTCCGTCATACTTTTGCATTCTACGATCGGCGCTGAATCGCTCGATCGCGAGCGCGAATCAAGAATTGCGCGCGGCTAAAATACCGCGGAGGTGCACATTGCAAAGCTAATTGTTGCTAATTGGATTTCCGTGCACCCACCCACATTCATTCAATATTCGTGTTTACGTGTATCGAAACTATTCTACTCATTTTGCCAAAGCGGCAAGACGCGCCTACATTGTTCGTAGTTTGCTCGTTAACCAATGTATTATGCAATCACAACGTGACATAAAATTACGTTGCAGCAGCATATTATAATATTCGTAAACTTATATTATCGGTTTATTAGTAAATTAATAATTAATGTTGACACTACGAATATTCGGAATAATTACAGAATTATTTTCTGAAGATTTGTCTGGTTTTAACATACCTATTAAAGATATGTTATCGGCTATATGTTATTTCTTCGCGTCCTTTGTTTTATCACTATTCCGAATGGTTGGGGTAGATCCGTAATAGCGTAATTTCCGGTACCCCCGAGGAAAAATGATCCGGGTATCAAGGGGATTGCCCGGCGATCGCACGTGTGCGCAATGCTATCACACCGAGGAGAAAAATGAGCGGGAGAAAAAGACAGACCTTTACGTTTCAACATTGACGTTACCGGAGCAAATAACGCTCGTTTCCCGCGGGAATTGCTCGAGCGAGCGATGTATCGGTTGGAAGAATCGAAATTGCCAGCCGTTCGTGTACTCATTATGGCTCAAATGCCCGCGATATTTTCTACAACTCGCGAAATTGCTGATGCTTTGCTTATACAAATCTCGCGAAAGAGAAGCCAGATCGCCAGAAGTAGAAAAGCTTCAAAAATTCCGGCCGGGGCGCAATCCAGGAAACTCGATTCTCCAATTCGATTTGTCGAACGGTGCCATTTGAAAAGCGGAAGCTGACGAGAACGCTGCGGTCCCGATCCGATTTACATTCCGCTATTCGAATTCGATCGGATAGCGATTCTCGACGACAAGCGTCATTAAAGTGCTCCAGCCTTCTCGAACTGGTTCGCTACTCGACACGCGCTAGTGCTTAATTCATGCAGATTACAATGAGGCACAAACAGCTTGTTGTTCCGTATAATCGAATGTATCCATTCCCAGTAAAAGCCCTCGAAACTTCGTATATATAAAGTGCAAAAAAACACTAAAAAAAAAATAACCATATCCTGCCTGAGAAAAGAAACGTCTTCTTTTCTTTTATTAGTTGCATTTATGATTTGTGTGCGAAATAAAGTGTGCGAAATAACGTTAGGATTAGCATAGAAAATTATTCCTTTGATAAACTTAAAAAACATAATTTCCGTCATAATTGTTTTATTATACAAATTTCTTTTATTATAAAAATTCTTTATTATATAAGATAGTTTTTTTTTTTTTTTGGTAATTTAACCAGATATTATTTTAACAAATTTTTTTATTCAATTTTATTCAGAAGTGCGCTTCTTATTATATTTAATTTATTATATATAATTTATGTATAGTAATATTTCGTATTTTCTTATATTTTATATATTAAGATTAATTAAAGGGCTAATTCATCGATCTATTTGGATTTTATAGCCTCCAGCATAGCCTCCAATGAATTCATATAGCACGAGGCTGCATTTCACTCATCTTAAGAAATTGTTAAAAAGAAGCCCCGGAGCGTTGTATAGTGCCGTATATGCGTTGTAAAGTGCATAAATATGTACCGGATCATTTTATCCAGCATGGTATATTGCGAAGTTTCGAGATTTTCCATTTGTTAGGTATGCCTGCCTGATTTCGCCCTCGGCAAGCTTACAGCGAAAGGCATTTCGACAATTCATTGAGTCTAACAATATATCGCTTTACTCGATTTCACATTGCCCGGTTTCATTGTTATTTACAAATACGTTACGGATTACTTGAAATATTACATCGACATTTCATATGACTCCAGACTCGACGGGCGAAATGAGCTGATATAAAATTACACGATATTTCACGATTGAAGTTCGGATAAATCCAAGAACTTGGGCGATTCTAAAAACTTGCGACTTTATCACTTTATGTGATTGTAAAAACTTTAGAGCAAAACATTTTCTTAGCATTTTTTAAGTTTTCCGCAATATATTGAATCAAGGGGAAAGAGAAAACTTAAAAGTTGTAAAACCAGAAATTTTTGTTCATAAAAAAAAATGTTAGAAAAAAATTGCATTCATATTAATTTAAGGACCTGCTGTACGTAATTGTAAGAAATGTTTTTTTCTTGAATGCCAGTAATTGTTCGCGATAGAGTAAAACGAATATAAATGCTCGTTTTCTGCTTTCAAGAGACCACAATCTCAACCTTAATTTCACGAGCCATTTATTAAAGAAATTTTTAATGGAAGTATAATTCAAATTTAAATGGAAATAGAATATAAACTGTGGGCGTGAATACTTGATCAAAATAAATAACAAAAAATAAAATATGCAATAAAATATATATAACTAAATACTCACAAAGTGCATATTTGCATATATATATTGTCAATAATTTATCTACAAAACGTATTTTACATTAAGTACGAAAAAAGTCAAATCGGAATCAAGAAATGTTTTTATAAAAATATAAAAAAATTAATGCTGATTCAATAACTATATATTAAGCCTTTGACTAACTAAATCTTGTTAATTAAAATCAATCCGATTATTGCAAAAGTTCATTTAGGTTCGAGGTTCAGAATCGCGATTCAGAATCTGAATCTAAGCATCGAGATTTCAAATTTATTTGTTATCCAATCTTTCTTCGCACGTCGTAAAAGATCTCTGAAATCAAGTCTAAAAAAATGACTCGTTGAAAAAATGGAACTTCCTTTACGCCTATCGCTGCGCCGCGAATTACAGTAATCCGTAATTGATTTTCGTCGCTCTGATTTCAGAAAAAAATGCGCTCCGCGGCCGTATGTATCGCCTTCGTCTTGACATACACGAGCGGGTCGTTTGTCGCGGGTTTGCGATACATCGATCCGCAGGCGGGAAGTAACGGCGACATCGGCGACAAACGATTGGACCTGACCGAACCGTCGTGCGACGAGCTACGCGCCATGTGGAGGTACACGAAGAGGCAGAGCAGAGCCGCTAAAACCACCAACGGATACCCGATATACCCGTACAATCCCAATATATGGCCACGTGCGGCAATGTTTCCCAATGATCGCATTAAATTATCCAGAGGATACACGCGAGGTGAGATCCTTACGCTTCCCGGAAACAGCCGCGCGGACAGCCGCGCGACAGATCCTCGCGAGATCTTTCCGAAAATTCGAACTTTCCGTCCGTACATAAATAACAAAAAAAAAAAATAAATAAATAAAAATAGATAATTTCTTTAATGTAAGACTGAAAAAGGTCGCAGAAATTAAAGAAAACTATTAATTGGCCTTGCGCAGATCTTGGCGCACCTACACGACTGAAATTACGAGAAGAGTTGGAAGGTAAGCAAATTTTCTGCTTCAGTAATTTCTTCAGCTTGCGTGTCGCTTAGTAGAAATGCAATGATTATAAATGAAATGAAATCAGCTTCGCTAGCTAAATGTTACTTCCTCCTGCTTGGTTCGCTTTGCAAAAAAATGCTTGTCAGCCGACTCGATAAGAGAGCAAATTTATCTCGCCGCGATCGGCAGTGATATTAAGTCGAAGAATTTCTTTCGCACAACTCAACTTGTATCTTGTTCGATAGAAAAGAGCGCCGCGTCGTTGGGGTGAAACGCGTGTAATGTAAGGGAAGGAATCTGTGCGTTTTATCGATTTTGTGCATCGAGTGGTGCATCGTAGTCCACGAGTTGCAGCGCAAACCCTGGCCAGGCGGGCTGCAATATCATCTTGCAAATACGCGACACACACACACACACACACACACACACACACACACACACACACACACACACACAGTGGGCGATTATTAATTTGCCTAACAGAGCGTATGTAGCCGCACAACTGATGATCGGGTTGCAATGGCGCGCTAATAAAACGCATTTACGATTTAATTTACGACGATGGGTATTACAAATTTTAGCTACAAATAACTACATTTATGTGTCGTTACACGAGACGAGACCCACATTTCGCCGCGTTATTTTATTCAACGCCATTTCTCCAAGCGGCCGTGATTTATACCAAAAATCAAGGAATGCGGGATTAAATTGCAGACTCGTATTCCATAATGATCGAATTTTTCCCCGATGACTAACGGAGTAGTCAGTCGATTAAACGGAAATATGTCAAGTGAATGAATTGTAAATTGAAAATCCGCTTCACCACGGAAATTCCATCCAGCTATTGCGCTGTGCGAGGAGGAAAATGCAAATCCGTTGTATTTTTCCGATTCGTCGCCGAAGCTGTAGTATAATAATGGTGTGATTCAGTCATCTTTCGAATTCCTTACGGCCATTGCGATACCCTCACGGACACACTGGGACACACCAAATCGTTTCCCATTCGACGACGAGAAATCGGCTTACTTCCCCATCTCCTTGGCTTCTGTGTACAATGGCAGGCGGCGAAACGATTTTCCCCCGGAATCGTGAAAAGGAGCAAACCTCCATAACGGACTTACCACATCCGAACAATCCGACGCCACGTCTGAAAGGCTTTATATCCTTTTCACTGTCCTACTGCACCTGATACCCGTGTCATACTCCTCGAATTTTACGCCACGACGACCTCGCTCAGCCTGCATACGTAATTGTCACGGTCAATGCTTTTCTTTAATGCACACACGGCCGCACTCCTCCTCTAAACTCCACTTTTTATAAAACGTCGAGTAAAAGTCTTAAGTAAAAATTGTATGTTTTAATGTCTTAATAATATTTTGCATTTCCTCCTTTAATTTATTTCGTACTTCGCTCATTAACAAGTTTCCTCCTTTTTTCCACATGGTGAAATTTTAAATCCTACTTTTGACCTTAATTTTAAAATTTCTAAAGAATCACAATACAGATTCATTGTTTATATAAAATAAGTTCTATTGTATCTGAAAACAGCAAACATTTTACTTGGAGGCTTAAAAGAGGAATTTTTGGCTATTTTCAATAAAATTCTGTGATTTTAAATGGGAACTCTTTGGTGTTAGAGGTGTCTAGATATTAAGTAGTAATCAAAGAGGAGGTTTTGGCTATTTTCAATAGAATTCTCATCATTTAAAATGGAAATCTTTTGGTGTTAAAGTGTTATCTAGGTATTAAACGATAATAAAAGAAGCGGACTGTTTAAAGAATCAGAACAGCCGATTGAGGTTGAGAAAAGTAGAAGAGAAATTCCGACTCGGGTTTTCTAATGCATTACATTTGTCATAACCAATATCAGTCCTTCGATCGGCGCACGACTCTTCAATTATTTTCACATGTGCATAATCTTGGACACGTCAGCATTTAATGCCAGAAGCAGAATATCGAAAACGTTCGATCAGGTTCGATAATGTGCTCGATTCGAACTGATGTTTCACGTGGCAGTAATAATATCGCTTCTTGATATGGCCTTTGTGCATATCGCTTATAGGCCAATTAACATTGTCCGCGTCACATTTGTCACATTCATTCGTGCTAATTTAATAAAGTAGACGGCTGCCGAGAATGAACGCGATTAATGTGACGTGTGAATGGATGAATCGGGACGATCAGAAATTTTCGACACACCTCAAATCTAAATGCGAAAAATTATTTTTAAAATCTATCTATATTTTCCTCGCACATTCCTAGGGAGTAGGATTATCTATCGATTGTGAATGTGATACACTTCTAAACGCTTTGCTAGACTCTTACCGATGATACGCGGTGATTACATTCCCGAAATTGAGATCTTTCAAAGTTGCAGCGATATTTGATGCGTTGCTACGATACATGTGTATACCACATTGTGTGGGATGTACGCAATTAGTAATTACCAACGTAATTAATTACAGGTCTAATTGGCCGAGCATCTCTCCAAGGAGACAGAGAGATACAATGGAAGTGTGACAACAATGGAACAATTATAGAATTATATAGTAGGCATCTTACATGCGCATCTCATTGTCATCGTTAACAATACTATCGCAGATTTTAAAATTTTAAATTTATCTAAAAGAATATTGAGGGGATATAACGTAATTTTTACGAGTCTAAGAAAAATAAAAAAAGCACTTGTAAGACAACTTTAAAAAAAAAAAGGAAAAAAGAAAACAAAAAGAGAAAGGAGACAAAACAAAAAATTCCTAACTTTTGTAAAACACGCGCCCACCGAACGTGGACAACACGAAGACGAATCCTCGAGCGAGAGAGAAAATGAAGGAACTTACGACGAGGAATTTCAAATTCATTTCCGCTTCCCTTACCAAGAACTCTAACTCTCCTTTCTTTCCTCGCGTACGGTAAACTTTACGTCGGGGCTGGCCACCCCGCTTGTTTTCTTGTAACCTACGTTCAACCGTGAATATTTTACGAAAAACGAGAAGAGCGCTAGCCCAGTGCCAGCTGGACGATATTACATTCGCCGTTTCGCCGCCATGTGACACACGCACGACGCGCGCACATCTTCCCAAAATTATAGAATCAGCCTGTGAATGCACGAAGTCCAGGAAATTCTCATACGCACTCTCTTAAAGAG
>NW_011933219.1:0-11130 GCF_000187915.1 Pogonomyrmex barbatus | reverse complement strand
TATACGTATATATGTGTATCATTGTATTGTTGACTTGTTATTCTAAACACATTATTTACGATAAATATCATCACATGCCTCGGTAGTCGAAGGGATAAGATGCCTGTCCGGTAAGCAGGAGATCCAGGTTCGATTCCTGGCTGAGGTGGTATTTTTTCGCAAAATAATTACGAGTTTTCACGACTGGTTCGTGGTCGGGCTCCGCCGTGATGCACACCCTCCCTTCTTATTTGGGCGCATAGATAGTTAAATAAATAAATAGATAAAAGAATCTGACAAAAAAACGTGGCTATCTACCTCGCGAACCGAGATATTAAGCGTTAAAGTTGACGACTTTTTTGGTTAGGAAATCTGTCATAGCGACATAATGCAGCAAACTGAGCATGCGTTGTGACTCTGTATGCATGATAAGGGGATTCGGGGAGCGATGTCCCCTGAACGGAGTCCAGGGAACAAAGTCCCCTGGTCGGAGTCCAGGGGGCAAAGTCCTCTGATGGGAAGGTCGAGGGGGGCGAAGCCCCTCCCACTATCACAGAACTAATTACGAAAACAATACACAATAAAAAATTATATTTGTAACAAAATGAAAAAATCAGCGAAAACTTCACACCCAATCCTTGCGTTGGGGTCTTTGCCAATCTTTCTAGGATCTATCATTTTAGTAAAGCGAAAGATTGCATTTTGCACTTCGAATATAATAACACTTTTAATACTTTTTTAGGAAAACTGTCACGATTGCAACTATCCGTGCGTCCATTTCCTACTGTGTCCGATTGGCACTGTGTCCGATTGCTACTGTATCCGATTGTTACTGTGTCTGATTGTCACTGTGTCCGATTTCAACTATCTTGTGTCCGTTCCTTATTGTATCCGTTTGGACTTGTGTCCGATCCATTCAACCTGCTGTGCCCGATTTATTCTGTGCGCAACTGGGACTCACTCTTATTAGCGCTTCTTTTAGCGGGTGCGAACATGTCGTGACACGCTTGATTGGTTACCCTACATTAAAAACTAACATATCCATAAAGATGAATAAATTACATGTTTTGAAGATAACATTGAAATTAATATCCAGTAAAAGAAATTAGTGGGAAATATAATATATAAAAAACTCTGAACAATGTTACTACAGCATTCGTTAAGTTCTAACACATTATATATTAGTCGCATATTAGTTGCTCTGTGAAAAAAAACGAACAACTCTTATTACTACAAAATTTTCAAAAATGTGTGAGAATTATTACATCCCAATTCGGCAGGATGAAACGTACAATCGAAGATTAACATCCACATTATATAAATATAAATATCTAGATATTGGAAACAACGTGGGACCAATGTCCCATGTGGAATTGATTCTTGGATAATCGAAGCAATCAGATTATATCGTGCTTCCGCGGCGATTACTCGCACAACACTTTCTTCACGCGACACGCGTAAATAAATAAAGGCCGTATATAAAGAACAAACTTTAATAAGCTCAATCAACTACACTATTCGTGATACAATTCGTTCGCGCGTCACTTCCCAAAACCATCTTTCACGAATTTCACAATCAATAAATCAATAATACATAAACATAAACAATAATACATAAACGGCGCGTTAGCAACGAACAATCTTCTCAACATTACTCGGGAGCTAAAAGCGAGCGGACCATCGCTTGGCCACAACAATATTGTCTCATGCAACATGAAAGATGTTCATCAAAAGACGCGCGGATATCAACCTGTGCAATCGACTATGGTTTCATCATAATTCAAGATTTGGTTATAGAACTCGTTAAAATGTATAAAAATAATATTGTAAAACTGACATACTTGCTTGTACATGAAGCCATCAACCATACTCTTTTTATTTGAATTAGAACATTGCATCGAGCATGCATATATCTGGTTATGTCAGAATATATACGGCATAAATGAAAAATATAAACAATTTGTAACGCTGTTAAAATTGTACCACTGATAAATGCGATGCGCCGCAAGTTTTGCGCAAGATTTATGATAAAACTTTACCCATAGAGTTAATATCTTATGCTCTAAATAATATTGTGCGCTAATGCATTAAATAATAAATAAATGTGTATATTGAAAAAATATATATCATTCTTTCAAATTAAATTCAAATTATTTTCCCTTCTCTACCATTCCCTTGTCCATAATTCCTTATGATATTAAAACAATAATTACTATATTTAAAATAATAAGAATAAGATTTGTAATAAGAGAGGTAGTAGATATAAAATAGAGAGAGAGAGCCGCATCGGGGGAGAGAGATAGATAAAGAAAAGACAAAATGATATGAGAACATGGCTGTGGCGGACCCGGGCCCTCCCGCGCACACTCTTGTCATCGCTCTGTCTCAACACGATATCATCAACAATTTTCCTTGTTCCTTTAAATTTTATTTTATAGCAGCCGAATTTATTGACGATTCTCTTAATATGTCGCGACACGTACAATCGTCAGTATTTTTTTCCTTGTCTCTTGTCTAAACCGGAAGCATCATCATCATGTATCGACGCTTCACTCAATTTATTTATTATTATTATCTAAATTCTATTATTTTATCTTCTTTACTAGGTGACACATTTCAAAAGACAAAGCGTTCCTTCTTCCCTCTCCCCTCGCGCCTACGAGGCGCGCACAACCGCACCCCTCTCGAAGCTGGATTAGAATCCTGGATTAGAATCCGCCTAGTATACCTATTTTCTGTAATATCCGGTTAATCCTATGAAAGATTGCACATCTTTTATCTTTTTGGGTACTGGAAAGTTTGTTACGATCGTTATTTTCGGTAGATCCGGAATTATATCGTTTTCAGAAATAATGTGACCTAAATATGTCACCTCTTCTCTTAGGAACTCGCATTTGTTTGGTTGTAATTTCAGATTAGTGTCTTAATTTTTGGAATATCTCGATTAATCTTTTATTATGCTCTTTTAAGTTTGGTCCATAGACGACGATGTCGTCTAAATATACAAAGCATCTTATGCCCTGTATTGCCACTAACACCGAATTCATTAAACGTTGAAACGTGGCGAGCGCATTTTTTAAACCGAAAAGCATCCGATTGAACTCGTAATTCCGCGACGTAGAGAAAGCCGTTTTGCTTTTATCTTTGTCGTTGCTATTTGATGGTAATCCGACGCGAGATCTAGCGTCGAAAAGTATTTTACGTTCCCTAGCTGATCGAGAATGTAATGTTCGATAAAGGAAACGAGTCTTAAAGTCATTTAGTTTTCGGAAATCTACGACAATGCGCAGTTTAGATTCTCTGAACGCATGGGCTTTCTTTGGGCTGACTAATATTGAAGCGTTCTACTAGCTTGGACGGATAATTTTTTCCTCCCTTTTTCTTTATCTGCTTATTTATTTCCGCCTTGTGTTTCTCGGGCAGGCGGTATGATCGGACGTTGACTGGTGCGCTATTCACGCGCGTGATGATCTCATGTTACACCGCGGTCGTGTGTGAGAGTGAGTCACTTTCCAAATGGAATATATCTCAATAATCATTACATATTTATTCCAATGTTTCTTTTTCCTCGATGTTTCTTTATGTTTGATGATCTGTGCGTAATTGCTCTCGTTTTCTCCTTTCGCCTATGGTCGGTGTCTTTTTTCACGTATTTCGGCATTCTTTGTTTTTATTTCTTCTAAGTTTACCATCAATGTGCTTATTTCTACGAACTCTTCGATTGTATTCATTATACTTATCGGACAGATGAATTCTTTGAGATCCAGGCAGCATTCGATAAATATTCCTGGCTTTGGTTGTTCTGATCTTATTATCCCTACCTGATTTTTGTTGGTAACTGCTTCGATAATTGTTTTGCTGCGTTGTTTTAGCAGTATCTTTTGATAGCTGGAGTTTTAAATTTATATTGCCGATATTTAATATCTTTTTCCCGTGGTCGCATCTTGTCTTTTGTTTAGCCAAGAAATCAATTCCGAGTATTCCCTCATAATCCATAGGGAAATCATCTCTGACCACGTATATTGAGTGGCGAATTTCTTGTTTTCCTAACTTTATTGTTAATTTTATTTTTCCTAGCGTGTAGATCTTATGTCCCGTTGCACATTGTGACATCTTATGTCACATTGCAATGCGTTTCTCACGCACTAGAGTTTCGCTTTTGAAATTTCCGATTTTTATTAAGGTGAGAGTAGCGCCCGTGTCTAGGAGAAAAGTTGCTTTCCCTTTTTTGCCTTTTCGTAATGTTATTAATTCTAACCCGTTGCGCGCTTCTCGCATTACTTGTGTTACTTGATACTGTCCGGCCGTGCGCGTAACCCTGACCTTCGGTCTCTCGCTTTCGTCACCGCTGATTGCTTGACGCTGAGTGCTCTCTTTTCACGGTTTATCTCGCCTCGTCTTTACCATTGTATTTATTTGCGTTTTATTTGTATTATTATTTTTGATTTGGTGAGTGATCTCTTTTTCAATTTTGCCGTGAAGTGCCCAGTATTCCGCACGATTATGTCCTGCTTCTTGCAGTGCGTGTAGTATTTATTCATTGTATGTAGTATTTATACGCGGCTGCCTGTCTGGTTGTGGAAATCGATTGGTAAATTTATTTGGGCAATCTCGGCCGTAGTATCCTGTATTTTCGCATTTGTGACATTGCGGCAATCTATTCTCGCGGATGGGTGGGTGGGGGTACTCGCTTTCGGACGCCCGAAATTCCCCGTTGATCCCTTTTTTTTCCTTCGCGCTATGACGTCTTACAACGTCGTATAGTGTTGCGCACTAACAATTTTATGTCATCTTGTAATCCTAATTGAAAATTATATAGTGCTTGTTGCTGTATGCTTTCTAAGATCGCTCTTTTTGATTCTGTCGCCCTTCAATTATTAATTTATATAATTCCATGGCTAATTTATCTGTGCGTAATCCAAACGCTCTTGCCGATTCTCCCGGCTTTTGTTTCAGTGTATTGAATTCCAACTGCAAATGTGTGATATTCTTTTTGTTGAGATAGCACACTTCCAATTCTCGTTTCAATTGCGCGAAGTCGCGTATGTCTCGCGTTTGGAAATTGGTCATGGCCCTTCCTTTTAATTTTGCACACAGTATCACTTCCAGTAGCTAGTACCTTCCTCCTTTGGATTTTCATAGTATACGATGCCGCGCTTAGGAATTCCAGCAACTTGTGCAAGGCTCCGTCGAATTCCGGAATCATATCGCGGGCTTCTTTTAACCTCATGTATGTGTTCACGGAATCTCGCGAATTCCGAACGTCGTTCATCGTACGCCCGTATATCATCTCTATCGGTTCATTATTTTCCGCGTCGACGTCCCGATTGTAACTCGTAATTTCTAATTGGCTCATATGGTTCTGTAGCGCTCGCACCCTCTAGTATTTCTATTAGCATTATGTTTTGTGAGTCACGCGAAGTTTCTGATTTAGTTTTCCAACTTTAACTGATTTAAAGTGATTCTCATTTGCCTTACTTCGTCATCTAGCTCTATGTTAGTTACTCGTCGCTCTGCGATCGGTCGTAACGGCGTGCCTGACGGCTGATTTGTTATTTCTATCCAGCTTGCGTCTCGCGAAGCGGAATGGAATTCGATTGGATCGAATACGCTGTCATAGGACGTCAGCGAAAATTTTCCGCGACTGGGGTTGCTTGTGTTTGTATCGTCACTTATGTCAGATCTTACGTTTGTCGGGCGTAGTAGAGTGTCGTCACGTCTCTTGCTACTCGGTAATATACTGTTATCAATGTCGCTAAGCGAGAACACGCATTTGATTACAATATTCGGATGTAATTTCGATTGACTTTCTAAGCTATTGTCGGAATAATAGTCGTTTAAATTATGACGCACGTTATCGCGTGGATCGCGTGTATTTTCCGCCTGCGCGGGGCTCGGGGGGGCTCGGATTAAGTGCACGACGACCTGTGTTACTATGTAACCATAACACATTTCTCTCGACGGAAGTTCGATTGATGTCTTCATTTGACATCTGTTTTATCGCTTTTTTTAATATCTATTACGCTCGCTTTAATTTTCTATGACTTACATTACGGTTGCAATTCGCATGCTGTCGGCGTAGTGCTTGCTCGCTTGTTGTAGTAGATTGGCGCCTTCTCCAGTGTCGCTGATATGTTCGCTGGCTGCTCTACCGGGTGTCCTTGCTGGATAGCGTGACTTGCCCTCAATTTTGTGTGTCCTTTTTTCTTTCCAGAATCCAGGATGTCTCAGAAAGGATGCGATGGCTTCCTCTGGTTCCGGCACTATAGATCCCATCGCTGCCATCAATTGCCGCTTCGGGCGCAACTAAGGGAAAGTGAGGAAGAGGAGGAAGAGGAGGAAGGGGAGCCACAAACTTCACTCTTGTCACAGAATAAAGAACTTTATTTAATTAATTTGGGTGTTCGTTATTTCCGAATACCCCACAATTGTCGCGTACTATTATACTTTCTTAATATCTACGTGTCGGTACTTGTGCGTCTGAGCTTCTGAACCTCTGAGTGTTCTCTTCATTGCTCTTTTCGCTTTTATCGGTCCGCTGTTACGCGGCCTCGTGTCGAAACGTTGTTTGATACGTCAGCGTTTCGGCACGGTGTTATCCGAATCAGCGTCCTTGCCAAATTGCACATCAATTCATTGCAATCAGCAAGGGCGCGCATTGTTCTCTTATTTTAAACTTATTTTAATTTATTTTGTAAATCTCGAGTTCATCAGAATCTTTGGGATTCTGGCTGATCAGCGGTATTACAAGATCGATTTGTGTCATTTAGGTTGCAGCACTGGCAACAAAACATATAAATTTCAGTTGAACTTTGCATAAAATATTGTACAGCCGTGTAGAACCTCACTTCGCGTTGGAAAGTGTATACGTAGAATCAGTATGTTTCGCCCTCCCTACGGGAGGCTCCACTACCGAAAGATCTAATCTAATCCAACCCTTATTACAAATTCTCTGCTTTAAAAACAAAAATTATTTTTTTATATAAAATATGAGATTTGTAATTTAAAGCAGAGAATTTGTGTTTTAAAGCAGAGAATTTGTATTTTAAGTCAGAGAATTTGTGTTTTAAAGCAGGAAATTTGTATTTTAAGTCAGAGAATTTGTGTTTTTAAAAGAAAAAATAGTTTGATATTCATACTTTATGTATTCTATTTTTTTATTGAAATTTAATTTTTATCAGTGTGTAACGACACCCGACTCACCCCCATTATTTAAACAATATTCTTGGCCCCCGATCGATCAATCGTCGGAGTACCGACACGGCGATCCCTTCGCGATCCCGCCGTCGGGTAAATCATGTCGAATACCAGATGTAGCCAAACCAAAATCGCACGGCTTCACAGCGCGTGAATAAACAATAGACGCGCCAGTTAGGCCACCGCCGCCGGCCCTGCTACCGAGCGCTATCTTTGCGGAACCGAGCGCATTCGACGAATTATCTTAAATCTTCCGGCGAGATCATTCCCGGAATCGCCCCCGACCCGAGCTCGGCCGACCTATACCTGACTACTCCCGACCGACGGCTCGGGTATATTAAACGACTCTGGTGGATGATCAGGATCTATCACCAGCGAGACAGTAAAGCATCCAGTACTGCTCTCGACATTTCCATTCCAATCCAACACAAGCGATCTAGGGTGCTTCCTATCGCGCCAGGAGCTTCTGACCGGTCGCTCCTCTCATCCAAAGCGCACAAGCTTTTTCACAGATTAAGGAGTTTCTCAACCTGGGCTCTAAAAGCAAGTTCTTGTGCGCACCATCCTCCGCTGACGATCAAGAAGCAAGGAGCTTCTTGCATCTTAAGCCATAGCACAAATCGAGTATCCCAATCTCAGTCTGTCGAAAACGGAAAACTAGACGTGCGAACAGCTGATCGACCATAACACACGCTCCGAGACTCCGCGCCCGCGCCACGTCTACCACCGTGAACGCGCCGGATTCGCGGAACAAACCGCGAGCGAAGTCTATTGTAATGATTCCTGGAATCCGCTACGCTTTTCGCAAAACATAAGACCAGATGCCGGGAAAGATACACTGTAAATATTGTACATACAGAAAACAGTCAGTAAACTGTACATACATCAGAATAGCTTTAAATATAAATACTTGTATATAACGAAATCGTTTCTCGATATTTTATTTTCTCCGAATAATCCTGACCACCCGACCGACGCTATCCGCGAAACACGCCGATCCAGGAGCCGCGAGGAACCGGAAACGTTTTAAGTGTATCAACATATAGATTTGAATTGAATTTCATGAAGAAAGTTGTAAACCCATGTTGAACCTTGTTTTCGCATTGTATGCTTAGAAACAATATGTTCCGTCCCCCCTATGGGGGGAGCTCCATTACTGAAAGATCTAATCTAACCCAACCCTTATCACAGTGACAATTAAATATCATTATGAAAAATTGTAATTTGTTAACCTATGAAATTTCTTTCAAGATGAAAGTGCCCTATTTCTTATTAAAAATGATAATTATAAAATGATAAGTATAAAAATAAAAATTCGGGACTTTATAATTTTAATTTTAATTTAATGTTATCATAGTCAGTTGAGTCTCAAAAGAATAGTCTCAAAACTCGCTAAACATAAATTATAAAACACAAAGTCAAATGTCTCTTGCTAAACATGAATTATTATATAAAAACCAAAGTCAAATGTCTCTTTTCACATTGGTAAATTAACTACTAAGAATATAAAGAAACATACATTGAAGAGAAAAATGAGTTATCGTAAACCAAATAATCGTGACTCTTCAGACAGAAAACATCCTCATTTTCTCGGAAGATTTATTTTTGTAAGTATATATGTTATAAGACCCATTTTTAATTAAAGTTTATTAAAATCTCATTATACATTTTTGTAATGTCACTAAAAGCGAAGCAAAATGTACAATTTGTATACATTAGCAAACATCTTGAAAGATTCTTCAAGCATCTTACAATGGTTGTGTGATGTTGAATTAATACCAACACAAAGATATCGCACAAAGCATAAACGTTATATGACTCTGATCGAATCAAAAAACATTTTGATATTTTTTTATGTCAAAAAAAGGCAAATACAATCATAATAATACAGTTGCAGAAAATACTTGGTTTGAAAGATGCCATTCTTCTCTTGCAACTTGCATTATAATTACATATTGCTTTTCCGTGAATATAACATTCGAACATTCGAAATGATTCATGAAAGCAGCATCATTACCAATATACAAACATCTCATGAAACTGTTGCAGACCGAATATCTTATTGCAGAGAAGTTTGCATGCTTGCATTAGATACAGAATTTGAACAGGAAAAATTAATTGGCGGGCCAAACGAAACAGTAGAGATTGACAAGTATAAAATAGGTCATCGTAAATATTACAGAGGACGTATCGTAGAAGATTCCTGGATTCTCAGAATGATTCATCGCGGACATCCAATCAATTATCATCTAGAAATTTGTCTAGAAAACAAAAGAGACGAAAATACTCTACTTACATTAATAAAAAAACACGTAGCACCTGGCACTGAAATACGTACTGATTCTTGGAAAAGCTACATTAATCTCAAAGATCACGGATATATTCATAAAACAGTGAATCATTCTAAAGAATTCGTTGATTCTAAAACTGGTGCACACATCCAAAATATCGAATCGTCTTGGCGCTAGATACGCCGCCAATTATCTCATAGAGGTGTGCATTCAGCTCAATTAACCGATCATATGTACGAATTCATGTGGCGTCGTCGCATACGCAAATTAAACATCGATCCATTCGATCAAATTAAAAGATACAAAAACGTTTTATCCAGGCAATTAATTAATATTAAGTTCAAAATAAACAAAATATTACTAAGTTTAAAAATTAATTAAATAAATATTATATTACATTTATTAGAGATCTACGAGTATTATTTAAACTCTCCCTCGTCCACATGTCTACTATCTATATATGCATCTGCAAAGTAGTATCAGTTCGTTAATATTAGTAAATCTTATATGTTTCGAGATTTTCTATTAATAACTTTTTAATAAATAATGAAGGACGACTAAAATCTTTTTAGGATTATTCAGAATTATGACCTTGATAACATATGTCAATGTCAAATAGCACTTGTCTTCATTATTGTAAAGTTTTATTTAATATTTTTACCATTTCACCGTAAAAAACGGTCTTCCCGTGCTAGTCGCCAAAAATCCTTTTAGGGACTTTCATTTTGATCCAAAAGGAAAGTTTTCACAAAATTTCATCGAAATCGGAGATATGTTGTTTTCGGAACTCCAATATGAAGAATAAATAGCGTACTTTATTGAAATAAAATACAATAAAAACGTATATATAAATGTTTTAATATTTATTAATAAATTACTGTTTTTTATTAAACAATTATTAAGCATATATTTGTTTATATATTTGAGAAATTTGTCTGCGTAGATTTTTAAAAATAATATTTATATAATTAATGCAAGAAGATATGTTAATGTAATACAATAAGAATATAATATAGTAGAGTAAATGTTTGTTTGAGTTTTAATACACTTTTATATAATAATCTTTAATAATAATTATATAATAATCTTACACATACACACTTGGCAACTTTTTTACTTTTTTATAAAAATAAGTTTGTTGTGATATTATTTTGTTGTGTTAAGGAGATCCTAAAGACGGGAATTATCAACATATTACAATGCACCAAAGAACTTTTTATTGACTTAACAGATTGCAAAATCCTTTCAGGCAATTAAAATACGCACACAAAGAATGTGCGATCGATTTAACAAGTAAATAAGAAAAAAATTAAAAAATTCACTTAATTTAAATTCGTATAGCTGTCACATCAGATCTTCGTTTCTTTAATATAAAAATTCTAAAGCTCGTATATACAAAATGAGTGCGTCGCGCACTTCGGACTAAAGGAATAAACAATATTATATTTTTGGATTTACCAGGTGTATGCATAAATTTTTTCCGGTTTAACTAAGAGATGTCGCCAGCGAAAAGTACGCAGCGTATTAATTTGACACATACATCATTTTGTTCGTCTGACATTTAAAACTACAAACACACACAAGTTGAGTCCGCCAAAAACTAGCGTCTTTGTTTTATCGTTCAGTGATCATGTCGAGTTTTAGCCTGAAAAAAAAACTTGCG
>NW_011933218.1:94961-105078 GCF_000187915.1 Pogonomyrmex barbatus | reverse complement strand
ACTCAGGACCATATCTTTGCGTTAGGCTGGGAACTTCTCCCGCACGCGGCGTATAGCCCAGACATGGCGCCTTCCGATTACTGCCTATTCCGGTCGCTGCAGCATCATTTGGCTGATACACATTTCGTGAGATTTGAAGAGATACGAAAATGCATTGATGACTTTATCGCTTCGAAGCCGGTGAGCTTCTATCATCAAGGAATTCGCAAGCTACCCGAAAGATGGCAAAAGGTCGTTGATGCAAACGGGGAATATTTCGCTGATTAATATTTTTTGTTTGTTTTTGAATAAAGATTGAATTTTACAAAAAAAGCTCAGAACTTTTTGTACACCTAATACATATATATTTTGTATATTTTATACCTATATAGTTGACATGTGTAGTTTATACATATGTATATACGTATGTACGTTTGTACATATGTACATATATATGTATGCTGTATGTATGTACGTACGTATGTATGTCTGTAATCGTATTTATACGTATGTACGTGTGTACGTATGTCCGTTTGTACATTTGTATATTTGTACGTATGTACGTATGTATGTATGTTTATACGTATGTACGTATTTCATGTAGTTTTATATATTATCATAAGCTTCATCGTTGTTTACATGTATAGTTTTTTTATGAAGATGTAATGGAAGAAAAAAACTGTATATTTACGCATTGTATATTTATTTTTTAATATGTTGTAAAAATAAAATAAATTAAATCACACTGCTTTCCAAGAAAGAATTGTGCGATCCATTGAATCCCAGCCTATTGACGTAAACCTTATCTCCCTTCCTGCGTAATACTTTCTCCACGAGATACACGTCCGGATGAGTCGCGTGACGCAACTCGTGCTTGTAGAATACGCCAGCGACAGTTCCGCGATAATTCTCGAAGATAGGTTACGGGATTAGTGAATGATATAAGGACAGTCTGCTTATCAGTGAGCGATACGGAAAACAATTTGACACGTTCGCAGTACTACAACGTCATTAGTCGATGTCGATACGTCAACTAAGCAATATAACATCAAAAATCGTGAGAAAATAGCGAAACTAGCGAAACAGATTGCGAAAACGTGATTCGATTCGCAAAAAATATCGCCCTTTGAAAACTGGTAAAATAGATGAAGATGTTGGAGAGACGCTTCAAACCCGTCGAATCTCTAAAACAGATTGTTGAAAATATCGAGGAATCTCAGCCGATTAAAAAAGAAGCTGATGTTGCAAAAGATATCGATATTAAGAAAAAGAAACGTGAAGATAGCGATGACGACAATAATAATACTACTAACAAGGATTTATATTGGACGGATGTTGAATAGCTGAAATTAACGCCGCCTAAAAAGCAAAGTACAAAACAATTGAGCACCGCGTCAGATTCATTTACATTTGATTCTACACCGACAGAACTATCGAAAGAACCACCGATAGAATCATCGAAAGAATCACCGAAAATACCACTGTTTGTGCGAAACGAAGATGTTTCTGAAACAAAAGACATCAGTGAATCGTCACTCGAAACAACCATCAAACAGAGTCTGCAAACACAAACAAGAAGCCGTGAGCTTCATCAACTAGGATCATTGGGACGAAAGTACGTGAGCCTTCTTCTCGGTGACGACACAGATAAAACGATCGATGGTGTGTATGGTGTCTATTTCAAAAGTGATACGATGCTCGGTGACAAAAAGTTTGACAAAAATGACTTCATAATCATAGACAATGTGAGATACAAATACACCATTATATGAATTGATCTTCAAGAGACTTTCTTTTGAGGTTATATTTACTGAAAATGACAAACAAACGTATAAAAGTATACTGTTAACAACGAATGCTCATAGACGTGACAGCGCTTGTAATCCCATCATGGGTAACAAGAGATATCAATATTATACATTAACATCATCGCTCCGCTTATATCTACATATAAAAGAAAAGTAAAAAGGGTACAAGTGTGAGCAATATACCATCCGCTATGAAGTTAAATAACAACAAGATCGATTACGTGCATTGGGATGATCCCAACGAGCTGGTGGATCGACTTCGATTGCTCGACATTTCGCGCCGAACTGGTCACAACGCTCATGACAACGAGATGCTATCGATCATCGAGAAACTTCGCGAAGCCAGCATTATTATAAATTAATTGCGTATCGACGAAACGAGCCAGTCGATTGACCAGTTAATGAAGAAAAAACAATTTTTAGTCGTATATCTTATTTACACATATTATTAATATCGTCGAAACATGAGATCGTCAAAATCCGACGGACGTGAAATGTTAATTCCGAGAGATGACAACTCGTTGAGGAATTGCACTCTGGCGAGAAGAAATTTTCCACGAAGACATTATAATTCGGGGATACGACGATCTGTGGCAGACTGATATCGTTCGTACGTTGAGATCGTGATTTTAATGATCTTAAACACCTCGGTGATCTAATTTGGCGTGTCACCTTTTTCGAAAATTGTCTTGTACTTGCTCACGCGTACCAAATCGCCTACTTTGAATTTTGCTGGACCTGCGATCTTTATCGTACTATACATCGTGTCCAAGAGTCTTTTGGTGATCGCGGGAGTTACGTCAACGGATCGCATGCCGATGCTTGCGCGCGTTGTAATCTAACACGAGACGCGGTAGCGCGTCCACCCACTTATAAGACCATTGAGTGTAAACATCTTCCACATGTCGTTCTTAAGCATGCGATTGAACCGTTCGACGATCGACACTTGCCTTCAACACCGTATACGTGGAATATTGATCAACGTTATACTTTTTCAAGTTTCTGCACAACAGCGTTGTAAAACTCTTTCCCCATATTCGTTTGCAAGTTTCTCGAGTATCTTCCGCTCTCTCGAATTATCTTAACGATAGCATTAGCCGTTCTCTCTGGAGTACCGGTCGTGGGGATTCGAGAGAATACATGTATATATATGTATATTGTAATATACAATATCATCTCAACGATACGTACTCGTTTTAACAGAGGTCTCACAGAGGTATCACATACTTACCATCATCGATGCATTGAGCAAGTACACATATTTACGATTCAATAATCCCGCCTATTCGCTATTTTCTCGATTTTTGATATTATTTATGTTGCCCAGTTGACGTATCGACATCGACTAATGGCGTTATAATACTGCGAACATGTCAAATTTTTTTCCGTATCGCCCACTGATAAGCAGACTGTCCTTATGTCACTAGGAATCTACTCGCTGCCAACAATCGCGGCATAACAGAATTCATCGTACGACATATCGGTATTCACATGATCGTTGTAAACATGTTTCAAGTTGGTACCATCCTATTTAAATAGGATCAGCAGGTTCGCATTATCGCGTATCAGATGTTTAGATATCTTCGTGTATGTCTGAGAAAGATAGAAGCAGTTGATGTTCGAGTGGCGACCCATCGAGAAGTATTCTCTTGCAGCATCTTGCTTATAGCATCGCATGCAATGCCATCGAAGATGAAGATCGAATTGGGACGTGTCTTGCTCGGTGGAATGATGTCACTGTTGTTGGAGAATGTAAAGTAGCCAATTTCATCGATCGATGTCAACAAAGTTTCAAGATATTGATATTTTGATTTACGAGTATACGTATACATTTTCGAAAAGTACACCATACAGATTCTCGAGTAAGCTTGTGAGAACGTTGGTTTTATCATAATTCGACGGAGCGCAAATGATAGCGCGTATAGTACTCGACAGCATTTCAGCTTGCGCTTCGTCGCGATGTCTTCAATTATTCGCGCTTTCTCGTTGTAGTTCACGATGCGTATCGTTAGCGGTTGCCGCACGAATTTCAAGGTCGCATTGTGTTACCTTCGATTGAACGCGTATTTATAGGCGCGAAACCGCGAAATCGCTCAGTAGCAAAAATGTATCTTATCTCACGCTGTCGCATCCCTCCGATATTCGGGATTTGAGCGCTGAGCAATTTCAATATATACCGAAGATCATACTGTTACGCGTGTGTAGCGACTATATTGACCACGTGTGAAACAATCATCCGGAGCATATAAAGGCGGATTTGGAGGTTCGAGATCCTACCGCCACTGCGTCGAACATTATAATCCACCGTGGCAACGCATGCACATCAACGGTCTCGCACCGAAGATAAAGGATTGTATCATATGCAGCAACATCGAACAAAAGCTATGTTGAAGCTGCTCTTTTGAACGATAAACGCGCTTCCTTTCGAGTTACATATTCCCGGCTATCAGTTTTGCGGTCTGGATACTCGGCTGAAAAAGCGATTAGCCAGAGGTGAAACGGGCATAAATCCACTGGACGCGGCGTGCCGTGAACACGAACATTGCGTATTCTCGAAGCAACGATCTCGCCGATAGACACGCGGTGGACAAGATACTCGCCAATAAAACTCTAGAACGTGTCATTGCGAGAGATTCGACTCTGGGCGAGAGAGCTGCCGCTACAGCTGTTTGGGTAGCGATGAAAGCCAAGATCGGCATGAGTATGAAAGCAAAGAAAGAGCCGACAAAAAAAGAAACGAATATTTTCGACGGCGAAACGGAGCAGCGCGTTATCAATTCTGCCAATGTTGGGCGCGCTTGGATCCTTGATCGGTGGAACCAGCGTGGCGAAAGCGATAAACGACAGGAAAACCGCGCGACGTCAGCTCGAGGAACTACAACGTTACCCTCGCGCGTGGAAACGCGCGGACAGGGACTGTATCTCGCTCCGTGTAAAGACAAACGAGGCGTAACAGTGAAAAAAGAAAGAAAGAAAAAAAAACACCAAAGAAACAATAAAAATACTTACGGGCGTAACCACCAATGTACAATTGGATCAGTCGGCTAGGCGTATGCGCGTACCGTACTTCAGAGGTGTTTTCATGTGTTATCGATTAGCGTCACGCGTCGAAAGAAAAGCGGTATCGTAAATCTGGACGATACGATGGATTCTGATACTCATTGAGTAACATACGCAAAGAGGAACAATCGCGTCGTGTATTTCGACAGTTTCGGTAATCTTCAACCGCCCGAGGAACTGGTGCGATATTTCGGAGATAGTGTTACAACGATAGAGTACAACCGAACGTCCTATTAGATATACGATTAGAGTGTCTGCGGACAGCTATACCTGTGATTTTTCCAAATAGTCGACGCGCGTGAATTTAAAAAGTCTGACAAAATGCCGCGTCTCAGTATTCGTTGAACGCTTTTTCCATCATGTCGCTGACGCTAAGCGAGAAAAGCAGTGTTCTCGCGGCAAACTATTTTCCAACCATAGATTTGAGCGACGATGACTACGAGTTAGGTTTAACAATTTTGGAGACTTCGCACGATACCGAATGAAAAGGTTGAACAATACATTTTATTTTGACAAAGACGACACAGGAATTATGATACAAGGGGTTGTATGAACTGCAGGCCACAAATGAATTTTTGGAATGTGAGATTTTACGGAAACGATCGCGACGCGACGAGTCCGATGGCAACGCCGGTGACATTGAGCGCGGCGATGACGAGAATACCCGATAGTGCTCCGCGCAAATTACAACACGATAAGATGCGAGATTAAATATGCTTACAGAATAAACTAAACTAAATACAGAATAAACTAAAACTTAACAAGCCCAACAACATTGGATCGTTGTTGAGTTTCTCGTCGAAGCGTATACTGCAACCGCGAAAATGATATGAATCGGACATGTCGATCAACATAATGAATGTAAACGTTATCCGTGTAGAGTGCAACGTGGCGGGCGCGTATAGCAACAACAAAAGTATGCATACGATACACGAATTTTTGCCGAGCGTGCCGCCAGGATATAAGATATCAGAAAGATCGATGCAGATCATTTACGCACCAGTCATCGTACGGAGCATTACAGAGCTAACCATATGCATTGTTGAACGGACGATTGCTCGAGTTTAGAAAAGAGATCACCGTCAAATTGCACGTACGATAGCGATAGCGATAACACGAGCCTGACATTTGAGATGCTCGTGTTGAACGAAGCGAAGCACGCGCAGAGAGATAACGCATTCTTTATAAAGATTAACCGATTGATAATACTCGTTCATCTGACACAATAAGAGGAAAGAACTCAGCGTCAAACGTTAAATTTTTGAAATCACTGGGATTGTACGAGCTATCTAAGATAGCCGGTATCTTGAATATTGGAGATCAGCTGATCTTTGACGATCACATTGTCAAAATAGAAACTCACACATACAATCCACATGTTAATACGACATTTGGACATAGCGATGAAATAAGAATATACAACAGCAAGATTTGTACGCGTTGCCGTCCGAAAGTTTTCTCTATGTTGAAGGAAGTTTAACGAAAAACAAACAGGTTGACGGATCTGATGTAGTATTGGGAAATAATTGCGTCGCGTTCAGGTTTGACGAAATTCGATATGAATTCAATGGTGTAGAGATTGATCGCAATATAAATACTCTTCTAAAGGGCTATCCATCGCTGTCAAATGATAACTTTATAACTCTGTGGAATGCTGAAATTGTCTTAAGTGACTATAACGTGAAAACTAACGACAGCAGATGGATACTTTAATTTTTGTGTACCGCTCAACATATTGTTTGGCTTTTGCGAAGATTATAAATGTGTCGCTAATTAACGCTCGTCACGAATTAATTTTGATATGAGCGTGCAATGATAACAATTGCCTTGCAGAAGATCCTGCGGTGAAACACTTGAATTATTCAAAGTACAATGGCGAATGCTTCACGTTATGTTGAACGAAGTTAATAAACTATTCATGCTGCGAATTTTGGAAAGCGGACGATTCATGGGATTTGTATGAATACCCTTTATTGCCGAACACGACGAAATATTCCTGGGTTATCAAGCGACTCAGTTCGAGAAGCCATGATACGTCATCTTTATTCTACAGACTAACAAAAAATAACATAAATGCACATAAATTTGGCTTCGACAATTATAAATTGATAGCATAAAATTTTATCTAAACTCAGAATTTTATTCGTACAATGATCTGAATGATGATCTCTACGATGATTTAGATTTTGACAAACATAGATATGCTGCTTTATATTACATGTATTTGTGCTTCCGTACATCTTGTTATTAACTTGATATATCACTTATCGGTACACAACGAACCGTTCTCTCTCACTACATTTTCGCAAGTTCTATACCGTGGCATTTCCTCGCAAGTGCCGACAAGTCTCCCGCACGCTGGGTGATACATCATTACCATAGACTGCGATGGAACGACGGAATGGTTCCATATACAGCGAAGCTAAGAGTTTGATTATGAAAGTTGTGCATGGTACGAAAAAAGACGACGACGACGACGACGACGACGACGACGACTCTTTGAACAATTTAGTCGCTGATAATATTATATGTGGATATCACTATACTAATTGCGCATTACAAAATGTATTCAAATTGTTCAATTGGTGGACAGATAACCATAAATAAACGTATATAATATACAAAATACGTTTTTTTATTCCTTTCCTCGTCATTACATTGATGATGATGATGATTACTTAATATTCCAACGATTCTATATATTTTTTTCAATGTAACATTTAACTGACCAGTCAGACTCGTCGACGACAAAGAAATTGCATTATGATTTAAGCGAAATTTTTTATTCGCATTTTTTCTTTTTTACATGGCACTTTACATATTTATACAGCTGGTTTAGCCTTTTTGAAATGAAAATCTGACAATTAATTGATAATGACGTGATCATTTGTTTTTTTCTGTTTATGGTCACTATAATAGTAAACTTATTCTCGATATGATGTTTGCAATTGTACTTGAACGATTCTTTGCCTTTTTTTTTACCAACACGCTTGTTCACGAAATACTATAGTAGAGTGCTGCCGTTTATTGGATCTTTTCCATCCCCTCCATCTTTTGAAAGAGAGGAGGATTAACGCTCTACTATGTCAAAATTTACGCGGATGTGATCAGTCCTCCATCAAACGTTTGTGCGAACGGTCCACGCAATGTACTCTACCAAAGGAAGCAGCGCATCGTACGATGGCGAAACGAAGAAAGAACATAACGTATAAATGTCGACATCTTTTTTTTGTTTCTTTATTTTGTTTCTTTTTTCTTTACATAACATTACGTAATATTATGTACTTAATTTCCGTTACACAGCATTTCGATGGAGCATCGCGCGGTGCGCTTACTAAGCAGACGTTACACCCTGACAGCTACAAGCTTCAAGTTTCTGGAAATTGGAACGTTGACTCACCGAGCTACATGAAGATCGCCCTAGGAGATCATCGAGGACAGAAACTGATACTGTCTCGAAACGTGAAAGGGACTCTATGAGCAACAATGAAATATCTACAAATTGCTACGAAATAATTACAAAGACAATTTTATAAACGTCGTTAATAGTTAACCGTTAACAGTTCGAGTTTGCATGATGAACGACGTTACACTCGTACATCTTGAATCTTTAAACGTACACATGATGATGGTCGAATCGACGCTACGTCGTATATTTAATTACCGAATGTATTGATGTAATATTCAATTGACTAGTCAGACTCATCGACACGATCGATGTTAAGTATACGCGATTCTCCAACATCACTTCTATTGTAACAAATCCCGAAGAAGTATCAACCATGATACGCGATAACGATATCTTCGATAGGCATTAATTCGTTGATTGCGAACTGTTAGCTTTAGTTTTTAGTATGTATGATAAAAAGACGATGTAAAAAAGAAAAAATGTGAATAAAGAAAGTTTCACACTTAAAAATGTGATTTTTCAATCAAAAAGCTATTTCCCTTTTTAAAAATGAAATAATATGCCGAGTTGATCAAGTTAAGTCTCTGCCATGAGTTAAAGGGTGTTTGGCAATGTTTCGATGTGATTCTCATAAAAAAGAGAAAGTTTTTGTTGTGTATAAGAAACTCAGTATTTATTATAGGATATTATTTATTAATCATTAACATTGATTATTAACATCAATAAAGGATAATATTTTTACTGAATTTGTTCATTTTTATAGTTTCCATTCCGCGTCGCTGCCAAAATTGATTTGTCTCTTACTTGTGAGACACTTGAACTTGACCGAACACGAACGAACATGTTTCAATATTTATTATTGAGAAAAGTCGAAGAACCATCTTTTCGCTTCTTATAGAAAAAAGAAAACAGAACTGTCCTCACATTTTCAAAGAAAAAACTCTCCCCTTCCATTGGCGGCATATTTTAAAAAACTTGTTGACGAAGCGTCTCCTCCCTCCTCTCCTCTACTCCGCGCCTACGAGTTCCTCCCTTTCTTCTACCTCGCGCCTATGAGTTTCCTTCGCACACCCGCACCCTCCTCGGAGTTCTTAGGTTAGAACCCGCCTAGTATACCTAAAATCAAGAAAAAAATTGATATGAACATAGATCTTAAAATACATTATTTCCAAGTTATTTTTATGTTAAAATTTCAAAATTTTTTTTATGTTGAAATTTGTTTTGCTTTTGAATTGTTTTGTTAAATTGAAAACAAGAGATGATTTTTATGAATTTTATAATATAATTAAAGTTAAATGAAAGTTGAGTTTTGCTTTTGAATTGTTTTGTTAAATTGAAAACAAGAGATGATTTTTATGAATTTTATAATATAATTAAAGTTAAATGAAAGTTGAGCTGCTTTATTATTTAAGATGCACATCTGTGGAATCTTGATTTCTGATTAGATACTAAGCTGGCTGCATCTTTACACAGTGCATCCTATGTTGTGTTAAAGTAGCTTGCAACTTTTATTTGATGTTAATTATGCTATAAAACTTATGAAGGTCATCTCTTCTTTTAACTTTGACAAAAAAATTTTCAAAGTAAAACAATTTGAAATTTCAACATAAAAATGGTGATAATTCAAAAACAACGTATTTCCAGACCTACATCAATTTCATATCAGTTTTCTTTTTTGTTTTTGGGTTCCATTCATTCCCCGATTGACCCTTATGGAACACTTTATATTTATTAATAAATTCTTCTCTTCGTCTTATAATCATGTTATCGTTACGATTTGGAAGGTTAAAATTTTCAAACTATAATTTCTAATGTGGGAAACTCTTTGTAAGGACAGCATTACAGGCGCAATTAGTGATTT